>BQNB010050452.1:0-40872 GCA_026074375.1 Tanacetum coccineum | reverse complement strand
ATATATATATATATATATATATACAAGTTGCAAAACCCGACCGATGGGCGGGTATGACTTGTGATTATTGATTTCATTTTTAATTGTAGATAAATATTGGTATTTAAATTTGTTTATTTTAGAAACATTGGTTTAAGCATTTTGTTACTTCTATCCCGATGGGCGGGTTAGCTTCATAATAACATGGATAATCTTTTTTCGGAAAACACATTCCCCAACACCCTTGAACTATTTTAAACTAAAAGATGGTTATAATAGTTTTCAAACAAAAGTACATACTTCTATAACGAAACAATGAAATTATATTAAAAGCATCATAAGAGATCTAGCTTTCAATAGAAAGCAAACCTCATGATTTGCTAACACTGGTAACAACCAAAATGAGGATCACAAGGATGATAATAAGTAATAAGATCACCCTGACACACATGCACTTCATACTACTCCTTTGGTAACCTTTTTCAGTTTTGAGGTTCTTAGTTCCATCATTGACGTAATGAGCCGCATTTATCACATGGTGCTCAATATCGTCCATCTTTTCACCTTGAGCCTCAACTATCATAGCCATGTCTAGGAACACTTGGTGAAGCTCCAATAAACTCGTCTTGATCTCCTTAGCTGCATCATAATGGTCTTGTATTTCAACCATAGTTTTCAACACTTTTCCTTTGCCATGTTCCTATAAACACAATAAAATTGAATTATTATTTAAGACACAAAATTCAAGGGAAATGTAGCAATAGAAACTGCGGTCTTGTAATGAATTAGGTTGTCATAACCGAGACACTACTAGTGGTTATTAAGGCGGTAGTTAGATGAATTGCCATTGTGATAAAGGGGGCAGAAGGATGACCACAAGTTTAGTGGCTGTAATGGTTCTCCATTTGAAAGATTGATGCGTTTTTTTAGGATTCAAATATTTTTTAAATATTAGTGGCTTTATTTACCTTCCTAGATGCACACCGATACCCACCACCAAACCTAACAGCCTGAGTCAGGACCTTGCCAATTGGCTGTTTTCCCCTAGAGATTAGACCTTTCTTTCCAGTGTTTGCAGTGAAAGAGGAAGTATTAGGACCATCAACCAAGACTCGTACATCTTCTGGATTACATTGTTGTGTATATCTTCTTAGTTCACCTGTCACTTCTCCCTAAAAGACCAAAAAAATAATCCCTATAAGACATTTTAAGATGAAAAAGAACATTGAAAGAGACTATGTATGTGTGTGTTTACATGTACTTCACTATGTTAAAGTCGCTTTAAGCACTGTTAATTAGTAAGCAGGCAATAACAGTATATCCATGAATAATTATAGGTAACAGTATTGACTAAAATATGGTATGGCATAATTGATTTGATCTTCCATTAGGGAGAGACGGGGTTTTGTTTCTAGTCGACATTTCTAATATTTTTTATAAACATTGTTGCGGTCCTATTACAATTAGTCTAAAACTGAGCATATCATAACATAGGAGCCGAGAAAAAATAATTGATTATCAATTGGTAAAGACGGCTTATAACGTACTATAGTGTTATTTGAAGTGTTCAATTAAAATGTCAACCAGTTAACGGAAAAACCTCTGAACCAATACGTAGAATACAAACATAGTATGATAAGAGCTAAAATGGGGTGTTTAGAATCAGACATCAAACTCTGTCTGTAGCCCTTCAGCAATGACTCAGTGAGTCACATAGACTGCAAATGAACCAATATTTGATGTGTCTTTCCTAATGACTATCTGATGTATACCAAGTAATATGAGATACCTAGATTGTAATAACAATAACCCTTGCAGAATTCTCCTAGATAAAGTGATAATCTGTGATGTGTACCATGCTACATTTTATGATTGGACCCTAATCGTAGTAGAATATATATAATCATAAAAACTTGATTAGCCGAGGTCTGACTATCTCAACAGCCGACATCTTCATAACAACACCAATGATTTTCATTTATTAGTTCTAGTTTTCAAAGTTTATAATAAATTAATCATGTTTAGATGATTGTTTCTTTTACGCTTTTGTTTTCGGATTTGTTTCTTCGTCTACTATTTTTGTATGAATTTTTAATGTCCCATATTAGATCTATATTGCAACTTTAGTTATCCATTAAGCATTTTTATTTTAGATATAAACCTTTCATTATTCATATTTTCCTCTTATAAGTCTCTAGTTAAACGTTTTTGTTATAAGTGTTTGTTTTATTTTATAATTAGATTTAAGATTTGTTGCGTTAAAGCATATACGTGTAAAGATTTTCATTAGTGTTCGAATTGGAGCCATGCTCAAGCATATATACACACACATCACAAGATCATTTTTGGACCAAAACCAAGCTATTGTAAAAGAAAGGGAGGAATACAAAATAGTGTGAACTATGTTTACCTTCATATATCGAACATTTACCTTCATATATCGAACCATCAAGTTACACTCGTAATTTTCGCTTTACCTTTATATATCGAACGAGCAAGTTACATTCTACCATGTATACTTACAACACTTGCTCCTTGATGCCTAATATCTGCGATTACCGAATCAATGTGGCTTCTACCTTCAAAATAACTTGTCCGTAAACACCTTAACAAATATGAAACCGTTGTTCTAGTAGCATTACCTTGGCTCAAATCTGAGGTCATTTGAAGCACGATAAACACCTAAAGTAACCTAAAAAATAGTACCGACAGTTTCCTAATTTGAAAAATCTGTTTGTTCTAATGTTATAAGAAAATCAACAACATAATAGTGTTAAATGGAAAATTAGAAATGGAATGATAGTACTAAAAATAAAATATGAAACGGTTTACATACTAACCTTTTATTTTTGTGTTTATGTGAAGTTGAAGTAATGATATGTAACCCTCTACAGAGTCGTTACCGATAATGTAGCTGCAAAACATGATAAACTGGATGTTGTATGCAATAGAAATGGACCTCATACACTAAAAATAACATTATAAAGAACCTGCCTTAAAGAATGCAGTGAAAAACATTGCAAGATTTTGAATAACAGCCTGAAAAGAACACAAATATGATTGTTAGTTGGATCAGATACATTAAGAATAAACAAGAATTTACTTTCAGATTGAGCAAGTGCATACCTGTTACGCGTAGTTTCGAGGATACATTTGAGGTCATCTTCATACAAAACATTAGCACTTAAAATAGTAGAACTGTTGAAAAGTGGTTAACCATTCTGTTTTCTAATTATTACCCACCAAGACAGGTGTCTCCGGCTGTGGCTTTAATTAGAAGTTGAAAATTTCAAGCTTAAAATAAAGACTTACAAAGTAATTTTCTATATCGTTCAAAGAATGATGCCAGTGATGGATCAATAACATATTTATTAGTAATAAAAAGTTTGACAATTGAGAGATCTACATAAGCGTGGTATTTTATCTTCATCATTCTCATCTTGTTTAAATTTGTAATCATACATGTCACAAAAATTACATAATTAGAATGACTCTTTGAAAAAAAACTAAAGGTTAATTTGTATGTTTGCTCATACATGTGCTAATGTACACATCGATCCTTCCCTTCTCCTAAAAATATAATTTCCTAAAATTGTACAACGTCCACTTTAACCGGTACCCTTTTCCTTAAACCAGTTACCTATTCTTATGCAGAGAGATACTTAATTTCTCACATGTTAATAATGATACCTGAGGTGTGGTAACGGGGCTATGAGCACAACCACGGCTGATGAAAACCATAACCCACCAACCCTTGTTTCTTGCTCTCGATAGTATATGTCTTATGTATGAATCTCTGCTTCCTCCTATCAATCCCGACTGCAAACATCCACCACTATTATGTGCCATACATGTTTACCATACTAAAGGACCCTATACTAAGAGGGTGTTTGGGAATGCTTATTAAAACGGCTTATTGCTATTTAATAACCCAGATAAACAATTTTTGAGAATTGCGCGTTACATAGAAGCAAACTACTTATGGTTATGCGCTTATTTGAAAGTGAAATAAGTAGTTTGGAGCTGCTTATCTGATTCGAGTTATTTAACTCAGAAACGCTTAAAATATATAATTTACCAAACAATCATAAACCAAGTCTTGCACATAACCAAATCCAACCACTATTCCCTTTATTATGTTGTTTTGTTATATGGAACTTTCCGCTTATTCTGCTAATATCAAAGATCATTACTTAAATTTATAAAGTAAACACTTCATGCTTACATCAATCCACTATCGGAAGGTTTGTTATTCCTTTATTTTATATATATGAGGGTGTTTAGGAATGGTTAAATTGTTTATGACATCCGGCAAATTGAGGTTTATATAAAAAGTTCCTCATTATGGTTTCATTACCATTTCCATTTTAATAAATGTTTTACCCATTTGACATATTAAGCAATAAAAAATAACCAAATTGACCCATTGATCACTCAATGGGTCAAAAATGAGACTTTCAGCGTAACAGGTTACCGCACAAAGTGATACTATTAGTAGACCTGCCAATGCATACGTATTAAGTTTCAGTTAAGGATTTTTCATATAGTTGCGGTTTGTGGAGCTCCATCTCTAAAAAGCATATAACTGTCGACACCACATCAAGTATATTTGAATGAAAAAGGTTCTACAAATTTAATTGGGGAACAATATCTTTAAGCTCTTACCCAGGTTCCGAAACATAGATGAGACCACATTCAAAGCAAAAATTCCTAGCCTGGTTTAGAAAGGAAAATTAGTTGAAGAGTTCTTATAGGGGGGAAAAGGAAACAGTGATTACAAAAGAGCAATATATGGCAAAAAAAAGTTGCAAATTATAGCATGACATCATGTGGTTATACTGATGGCACGATCAACACAAAAAACATAAACAAACTGAAGATAATTAAGCGAACCTGTTGATATGAAAGAGGGTGTATCACAACACCGCTAGTTTTTAAAAAGTAGTTTGGAGTTATTGAGTGTAAATATTGAACCTAAACATAGCATATTGGAGGTTAAAATTTTAGATAAAACAGTGCTAACATGAACATGGAATTTGAATATTCAAGTAGCTAACCGTCAATTGAACAATCAAAGGTATGCCACCCCTTTTGAGCTCTAACTCGACATTTTGGCTAACATTATCATCATGAAGAGTCTCCATTTTCAAAAACTGAGTAAGTACCTGCATTAACGTGTAGAATGAAAGATACAAATAAACGATTTAATATGAATACCCTAAGAGTAAGTAGACATTAATGTAGGTTCTGGTGCATCTAATGCCTACTTTATTGCAGAAAACTATACACACCTCTTTTTTCATTCGAACAACTACATCACCAGGTTCTGAATGTTTATTAGTTGGACCACCAGGTACTTACAGAAAGCCCATAATGTCATCAGGCGCAAAGGTATAGATGAACCTATACAATCTTGTAATTTATGAAGAAAAGTGATAAAAGACTCACAACAGAACCAACAACGGGCATTCCAGTTTCACTTAGAGGAGATGCGTGGCGCACCAGCTACTTAAGAAATGCTTTACATTTAGGATACAAACTATATCGAGTGATTAATCAATCGTGCTATATTCCCCTTATTTGTTGTATCAATGACAATGTCATCGCTGACCTTAAAAAGCTGCATAAAAAGTACTTTAGTCACAACAGGAACATCATCATTGTAAGGCAAGAAAAAAGATTGGAAACCTTAACACTCAAGAAACCTTGACTCACATAACAATCCTTCCCTTCCAACTCATAGCGAATCTCCCTTAAATTTGCCACACTGCCTCTCACCTGCTCACATCGATATTTAAGAGCCTGAAGGCATAGAAATTAAACTAATACTTGGCATGATACATTCACAACGACTCAGGTAATTGTGCAAATTAAATTTTCTTAAAAAATGGGCAGATAAACTCTGAGTTAAGGAGTTTTATCAAGTCTATATTATTACATAGATGTTAAAACGACACATGCTTACCATTTGTTATGTTTGGGCCATAAATTTCCCACTCATAACCTATAAAAATGGCCATAAATTATTAACCGAATTCGTATAACATCTATTTCAATAGTTGTTTAACAAAATCGTAACATGAATTCTAATGTTTCTATAACTGCACAAAACTTTAAGAAAGGTAACATGAATCGTAATATTTGTATAAAGTTCATTTATAAAGAGAAGATGTAGCTGTCTGAACCCACTATACAACTCAGACTTCTTGTACATGTCACCCTTCAGCTTCCTATCATTCGTTACCTGCACACACAAAAAAACAATTTAATGTTTAAGCTTAAGCACAATGCTGGAAACCTAAATAACTATTAGTTTCCAAGATACTATTATTTTAAGCAATGATACCAATGTACCTGATCACACTTTAACAACCTGGACCAGTTATATTTGGAAATTAAATCGATGAAATAGAAGAGTGTCTGATATATTGACATGCTTAATGATATCGACCCCTGAAAGAGTGAAAAATTGTCGCTTTGTATAAGAAAAGGTACACAAGATACACGGATAAGGTGGGTATATGCTCATAATTCTTCTTGTTTTATCTTTAGAATCTAAAGGTCTGTGTTCTTTGCAATCTGAAGCCAACAAGCACGTGATATCCTATCTTATTGAGCAAAAAATATAAACCATAACATATCCGTCCTATAGTTATAAGAAGATCAATATCAATAATAAATGCACACACATATGCGTAGATTAGATGATCCATGATATCAAAAGCTTACCTTCCTTCCATCGCTTAATCTTTGTCTGACTATTTGTCTCAAAGTAGGTTGTAGGAACAACAAAAGTAATAAGTTTAAAGAACGACTATGAAGCCTTCGGTTTTATCATATATGTATATACGAATAAATGAATAATAGTAGGGTTTATCTTGGAGAAGTCATGAATCTATGTTTTTCGGAGGCATAATAAAAAGAATAAAGGATTGATATGAGTTGCCATAATATGAGTCAAATGGATTTTTAATTTATTAGATTAGAAGTAATTGTTTTTGTATTTCTTTTTTGCATTAGCTTATATATTTTAAGTTGCAAGATATAAACCAAAAAACCATCTAGTCTAGTGGTTATGTGGTTTGTTATTACCACAAAGGTCTAAGGTTTAAATCTATTGAATGACATTGTTCAAATCTATTTAATGACATTTTTTTAATAAAAACGAATTTTATAAAAAAAAGATTTAAAAAACCGAATTTTATCTTAAATGGCTATAATTTAAATATTTCGGAAAAATAAAGAAAAAATAGTGATGACATGGATTGCATGATGACTTGGCATTATCTTTAAAATTATGTTAAAAAATAAATAAAAAGTTAATGACATGGCAACCAAGATGACATGGCATTATGAATATGCTTTTCTGAGTCAACTGATAATCTTTACTTTCAAGTTTAAACTTTTTGTTTAGAGATTTTCCTCATTTAATATTACAAACAGAGTTTTAAAAGGCGCGTTATAGCGCCGTCAAAATGCAAGGCGCGGTGTCGTTACGAAATAGATTAAGGCGTTAATTTTACGCGTGGCGTGATTTGAGGCGTGAAAAGGCGGGTAAAGACGTAAGGCGTGGTGAGTTTTTTTTGAAGTGTTTAGAGGATTTTCAAATATTTAAGATTGGGACTTGGATTTTGATGTGTTTCGAAAGCTTTAAATTTATAAGACTGAGATTACTGGTTATTAGATGGAAACACACAGGTCAAATTATAACCCACGTATGTAGTACAATCTTTTTAGGTAAGACCAGGTCGTCCACAGGGATTTGCGTAGTGCTCGAATAATTAGATTAAAAATAAATTTAAACAGAGGTGAAATAAACTAAATTGAATTCAATAATGATAAAGATGACTACTCGGATAATTTCATATAATTCATAAGCAATGGTGATAGTTACGATCTTAGACTTAGGACTTTAATTTATAAAAAGTATTTTTTCATCAGAAAATGTTTTCATAAATTAACTTGTTTAACTTAAGACTTATATTCATTTAACTCGATTAAATGTGTCGCTCAAATAATCCAGTAACTATTATATCAAATCTATATTGTTTATCAAATAACGTAACTGGATTTCTCGTCACAGACGATAAAGATCATAGACAAATCTTTAAAACTATATAGATTACAACGGGTCTTTCGACCTATACCGGTGTGAGTATATAATCAAAATTGATAATCAAAGTTGACAAGATTAGATACGATAGGATTATAACATAAGCTTAAGATTAACAAGATCGTAATTATACCAAACGTTTATTCATTATATTATTTTCCCCGAGTAGTCATGAGAGATTTAGCCTCTCATGGCTATGATGTTCATAACAAGATTAAATAGAATAACAAGAAACATACTATATCCGGGTAACAATATAGAACAAAATTCTCCCTGTAACAAGTATGGAATCGAAGTACAACTTTTTATTCTTATAAATCTATGATACTCTTCTTTGTTCTTCGTGGTTTGATCTTTAATCTTCAAAGGTTTATGGTGTTTTTGGAATGAAGGATTGGAGATATGATGAATTGGTTGTGTGTGAGATGAATGGAATGAAGTGAGTAAGTATGAAATATTCTAAATGTGTGTGAAATTCGACTTTATCTTTAGGCTAAGTTTGAGGTAAAACCTGAGTTGTTTTCATTTATTCTTTACATTTGTTGTAAAGCAGTTCAGAGACAAATCGTTGTGTGTTTTTCACGTTTATAGAAAACTTTTTAACAAATTTTTATGAATCTTTGTTAAAAAATCAGTTTGTTTCGAAAAGCTTTTTGTGCAAGACATTCAACATTCTTGACCTTGTGAATATATAAGCATGTTACTTCCAGTATGAGCATTTAAATCAGACATAGAATTGCAAATATGGACATATTAACATCTTTAAGACACACACTCTTCGAGAAAGCTAGATCCATAAATGTTTGAAAAATCAAGCTTTTCAAGATTCAAGATTCGTCAGCCTCTTTTTCAAGGGTTTAACGTACTCCAAATTGTCAGGTATTTCTGTTTTTAGTTCATGAACAAAACCTATGACTACTACCGGTTAGTTTTGTCTAAAGAGGCATTAATAAGGTTTTGATCAAAACTTCCATAGTCTTAGCAGTTGGGTTAGGAAATGCACTATTAGTATGATTAGACCAAGTTTGTTCACAAATTGTTCTAAAAATGATTGATGTTGTTTGTATTTCGTTATAAACTTGTCTACTTTTACTAATGGATTTAGAAACGTGTAGAAAGGACACGTTTTTAGAAATGTTTGGTTTTGTTTTGTTAAACGTTTTTCTCCACATTGTCTTCCTAACTTCTTTAGCGCGTTCCAACTGATCAAGATAGGTTTTGGATGGTAAAGTTTCATAAAGACTATTTTGATATGTGTAATCATATGGTTTCACTTTGTCTTTATCCAATTTTGATCTACTCTTTTCTTTTCAAGGAGTCACTGTTCTCTTCCCCATTGGGGAAATCTGTTTGCAGGATCAGAAGCTATCATATGGGATCTCATACAAAAGTGCTTTGCAGTTGAGCTATCGTGAGGTACTTTGGATTAGCAAAGTTTGATCTACCATTTATACATGTTGCGCATTAGGGTTAATAACTTGTGAATGGTTCTGAAATAGATGATTGCGTTTATAAATCATTTCATTTAAAAAGTTTATTTGTTTATCCATTGCAATCATCGTGTCAATGTCTTTTTTCCTTCCTTAACATTTAAATCCGAAATAACTGTACTTTTCTATTTGAGTTGACCTTCAAATTGTGACCTAGTTAACAGACTCTTTTTGACTTAGTCATCGTGTTTCTGATTGACAAGGAAATTTCATGGTTTTAGTTTTTAAACCCTCTTGTATGTTAATGTATTTAAGAGCTAATAGTCCTAGAGTTTCATTTAACTTTGTTTGAAGAATTTCATAATCACTCGTTCGGTCATTAAGGGCCGTGTACTTCTCAAGCTCAGTCTGTTTCATCTGAAGTGCATATAGAACAACTATCCACTCACTGCTAGTAGCCTCCCCTAGAGCCCTACTAGTCTTATCAATGTTAGTTTTGCACTCCTTAAGTTCTTTAGTTAATGAGGTGGTTTGCTTTCTTAATTTGCTGTAATACCGTTTTGTTTTTCACTCCGTATCAAGAGTCAAATTAGCAATAAATTAGCACTGCGCAGCACGGTTCATCAAACACATTCAGCCGCATTTGATCTACCTGATTCTCATTAGTACATTATTTGATGAATCAGGATTGACATTGCTATCATCTTCTCCAAAACCTATGTGTCGTTAATGGATTCAGGTTGCTCAGAATGTCGTCTCACATTGGCAAACACATCATTTTCATCATGGTTTTGTACCTGTTCTAATGGCTGACTAGTAGAACTGGATTCTTCAGGTGAGACCTCATGAATCTTTGCCATGTAACTATAATGTGCTTCCAATTCTTGTTATCAATCTCTTCATCCGTGTCTTCTATCAATTCCGCTTGCTCGCTTGAGTAGAACACATTTGTTCAGCTTGTTTACACATCATTCTTCTCCTTGTGATACGCGTATTAGTCTTCTAACCAGATTTGGCTTCTGCATTCCCTGGGCATAGTGTCAAATCCTTGCAGTTTTTTAAAGGCATTGATCCTATTTTGTTTGCACTTACGGACTGCCTACTGTTTTCCCTTAGCCCAGCAACTGTCATCGTCCTTTCATTCCCAAACTGCCCTGACTGATTGTCATTTTTATACCTTGGTGTGGTATCTTCAGTCTTGTTCCTAGAGTTTGAAGAAGTTCGAAGGTTGTTGTTGGTAGGTTTGTACAGCTTCTTGAAATATTAGCAAGGCTTTTTTTTTAGTGCCAAGTTCTTTTGCATTATCTTATCCCTTGAGTTGTTCTGGATCACTGTCTTCCTTAGAAACGGACTCAGATTGAGGAGTAACTGGTTTGACGATCTCTTTGCCTTTGTGTCTGGTAGTTGCACTTGGTCGTGTGGAAGAAGATTGCATGTATGATGGTGCATTCGATCTTTGAGGTTTTGGTGCCTGATAGGTAGTTATTGAATATGGTTGAGGCAGCCGCAAGAAGGTGCTAACAGCTTTGCATTTTAGCTTAGCTAATCTCTTAGAAAGGATATGAATTAACTTCGTTTTGAAACTGCTTCAGAACGTCAAAACAGCTTTTTGTGATATTGAGCTGTGTCTATTTCCTCTTCTGCTTGACAACTGTCAAAAATCTTGTCATTTGGTTGAAGTTGTGAAGAAATTGATCATTCACTTTGCATTGTGAAACTTGCATGTTTGTTCCTGTCAAATCTATTCATCTGTTTATAAACTGGGGTACATAAGACTCCATGGATTCTCATCTGAGAAAGTAAATTCCCAAATTCCAGAACAGCTGGTTCTTTACATTCTTGTACGTTCAAGATTCACCTGTTGTAGCTTTCAATGGGTGTCCACATTCATTAGTTTGTTGCATGCATCAATAGTTGAGTAAATTTCATCTCTAATACAGTCAAATCAAGAAAATAGCTTCCTTTCTGCTTGAAGTAAAGTTTGTTCTTGTTGTCATGTTGTGTATTGTCTCAGCTTCTTCATGTGCAGCTACTGGTGGAATGTTTTTGCTGCTGCAACAGCTGCAATGAGTACGCTCGTGGGCGTATATGGACCTTCAAAGATGCACTCTTCAGATGATTCACCTCGATTTAGTGTCAAGTATCATAGAAAAATGCGAACGCCACTGGAGAATATCTTCCTGGTCCCAAGCATCGGTGGGACGGATCTTTTGAAACCAACTGCATGATATGTTGTGCATTTCGGCTATCTGATGAGAGAGGTGTTAACTGGAGTAGACATGATGAATGAATAGTTATGAATTATGAAGTGTGAAAGATTTTGTTGGATCTTAAGCAGGTAAAGTGATTGTTGTTGTGGATTGAAATCAATTAATGTTCACGGGATTGATTAAAACCGAGAAAAGAATCGTATCTTTCGCGGGATTTTACAAAATCAATAAGAAACCGTAAAACAAAAATTAATTGATGTTGAAATCGTTGTTGTCGTTGAAGAACTTAAGCTTTTGTTAACGATTTGTGAGCTAAAAATGTTGAACGGTGCACAAATTTTGATCTTTAAATGATTAACGGTTGATTAAAACTCAATTAAGGACAAACGGTGCACTAACGATTCACGTTGGAGGGCTAACCGCTAAATTATAACTATTAAGTACAAACGGTGTAAGGTTGTTTTAACAAAGAGGTTAAAAAACAAACAAAGGATGAAGGGTGAAATTGAATTAAGTCATCCAGGGGCTACATGTGTCATTTTCAAATTCTTGTTAATTAAGAAATGAATTCCCTCCATTTTTTCTTATAACCTTCATTTAAAAAAGGAGATAAAAGAACACGATTGTATATTTGATCATTTAAACTTGTTCGGTTATCGTCGGTGAAATCCGAATATACCACGATGATCGAAACGACAACACGATCACCACGGTCTAAGTTATAAGTCGTGTAGTCAACCGATACTCAAAACCGAAAACCGAAAATTTGTTAAAACGTGAAGATTTTGTTCTTGTGTGTATTAGTTCGGTTTAAGCTAGAAAAAAAACTCGTTCGGTCCAACTAAAAAAATTACTCGTTCGGTCCTTGAGATTCTTCACTCGTTCGACTCTATAGAAAATAAACTCGTTCGGTTCTAGTCGTGTTCCACTCGTTTGGTTCAAGACGTTTAAACTCGTTCGGTCCTTGATGAAAAATCGCTCGATCGGCTCTTTGAAAGATTACTAGTTCGGTTGAGCTTTAAATGAACCGTTCTGGTTCCTCATGTTTTAAACTCGTTCGGTTCCCACAAGTTTAAACTCGTTCGGTTCCCACAAGTTTAAACTCGTTCGGTGATCTTTGAAATAGCACTCGTTCGGTGATCTTTGAAATGTTACTCGATCGGTTAACCTCAAAAAGTTGCTCGTTCGGTCCTTGAGGTAGGGTTATTGCACTTGTTCGGTTGTTGTTGTCTCTCTTTGTGGATCTTCTCGTAGACAAGGATAGAAGAGGAGAAAAAAAACTAAAAGTTTGACACAAAGAGGCAAAAAACAAAAGAAAAACGATAGCAACTATATCTTTTCAAACTGGAAAACAAAAGAAGAAAGAAAGAAGAAAAAAAACATGTAATAGAGCCCAAAGTAGAGATTTACAACATTAACTAAAAAGTTGACGAGAGAAACTTAAACAAAAATAAGTTGAATCAATAAGCGCAAATAAGCTGACAACAAAAAAACACGAAATCCCACCCGAGAGCGACTGATACCAAATTGTCGGTACCCGATCTTTTCACTCTTCACTTTGGTTATTGCGGAACCCAGAATCGAACACAGAAACTAGAAAAGAGATAATGGTTTAGAGAGAGAAAGAAGAGAGAGAGAGATGAGAGAAAAAGAGAAGATATTATTTTGGAATAATGAGAGAGATGGGATAGATATTTTTCCAAGTGAAAAATATCTATATATATACCCCTACACATTTAATGTGACGCGCGGGATATTTAACTAGGACTCGGGCTCGGGTTTTGCTTGGGATTAAACCCGAAACATATACAATATTAGATTAACTATCGAGCCTTATACCGATTATATTCTATTACAACATTAACTAATTAATTGACCGAGACTTAAATACATAATGAACGAACTTCATGTTCGACTCAATATTTTGAGGCTAACACAAGAGCTGAGAAAGAATCATTGATTATCAATTGGTAAAGACGGCTTATAACGTACTATAGTGTTATTTGAAGAGTTCAATTAAAATGTCAACTAGTTAACGGAAAAACCTCTGAACCAATACGTAAAATACAAACATAGTCTGATAAGAGCTAAAATGGGGTGTTTAGAATCAGGCATCAAACTCTGTCTGTAGCCCTTCGGCAATGACTCAGTGAGCCATATAGACTGCAAATAAACTAATATTTGATGTGTCTTTCCTAATGACTATCTGATGTGTACAAAGTAATATGAGATACCTAGATTTTAATAACAACAACCCTTGCAGAATTCTCCTAGATAAAGTGATAATCTGTGATGTTGTTTTTTTTTGTCTCCCACTATTCCATGTTATGAATTGCGCACCCCTAATCATAGTAGAATATATATAATCACAAAAACTTGATCAGCCGAGGCCTAACCACCTCAACAGCCAACATCTTCATAACAACACCAATGATTTTCATTTATTAGTTCTAGTTTTCAAAGTTTATAATAAATTAATCATGTTTAGATGATTGTTTCTTTTACGCTTTTTGTTTTTGGGTTTGTTGCTTTGTCTACTATTCTTGTACAAATTTTTTAATGTCCCATATTAGATCTATATTGCAACTTTAGTTATCCATTAAGAATTTTTATTTTAAAGATAAACCTTTCATTATTCATATTTTTCTCTTATAAGTCTCTAGCTAAACGTTTATGTTATAAGTATTTGTTTTATTTTATAATTAGATTTAAGATTTGGTGTGTTAAAGCATATATGTGTAAAGATTTTCATTAGTGTTTGAATTGGAGCCATGCTCAAGCATATATACACATACATCACATGATCATTTTTGGACCAAAACCAAGCTATTATAAAAGAAAGGGATGAATACAAAATAGTGTAAACTATGTTTACCTTCAAATATCGAAACAGGTTTACCCTTCATAATATTAAACATCAAGTTTACACTTGTAATTTTCACACAACTTTACCTTCTCAAAATATCGAAACGATCAACGTTAAACATTCTACATGTATTACTTACAACACTTGCTCCCTGATGCCTAATATCTACGATTACATAATCAATGTGGCTTCTACCTTTAAAATAACTTGTCTGTAAACACCTTAACAAATATGAAACCGTTGTTCTAGTGGCATTACCCTGGCTAAAATCTGAGGTCATTTGAAGCACGATAAACACCTAAAGAAACCTGAAAAATGGCACCGACAATTTCCTAATTTGAAAATCTGTTTGTTCTAATGTTATAAGAAAATCAACAACATGATAGTGTTAAATGGAAAATTAGAAATGGAATGATAGTACTAAAAATAAAGCATGTAAAGGTTTACATACTAACCTTTTATTTTTGTGTTTATGTGAAGTTGAAGTAATGAGGTGTAACCCTCTACAGAGTCGTTACCGATAATGTAGCTGCAAAACATGATAAACTGGATGTTGTATGCAATAGAAATGGACCTCATACACTAAAATAACATTATAAAGAACTTGCCTGAAAGAATGCAGTGAAAAACATTGAAAGATTTTAAATAACAGCCTAGAAAGAACACAAATACGATTTTTAGTTGGATCAGACACATTAAGAATAAACATGAATTTACTTTCTGATTGAGCAAGTGCATACCTGTTGCGCATAGTTTCGAGGATACATTTGAGGTAATCTTCATACAAAACATTAGCACTTAAAATAGTAGAACTGTTGAAAAGTGGTTAACCGTTTTGTTTTCAAAATATTACCCACCAAGACAGGTGTCTCCGGTTGTGGCTTTAATTAGAAGTTGAAAATTTCAAGCTTAAAATAAAGACTTACAAAGTTTTTTTTAATTTCTATTACAGTTTAAAGATGATTGCCTGTTTGTAGTGATAGATCAATAAATATTTATTAGTAATAAAAGTTTGCCACAATTGGGAGCTCTACATAAGCATGGTATTTATTACTCATTCTCATCCTTGTTATAAATTTTGTAATCATACCTGTCACAAAAATTACATAATTAGAATGACTCTTTGAAAAAAACTAAAGGTTAATTTGTATGTTTGCTCATACATGTGCTAATGCACACATCGATCCTGCCTTTCTCCTAAAAATATAATTTCCCAAAATTTTACAACGTCCACTTCAACTGGTTATTGAGAATCCAACTTTGACGACATACTCTTTTCCTTAAACCAGTTACCCATTCTTATGCAAAGAGATACTTAATTTCTCATACGTTAATAAAGATACTTGAGGTGTAGTGACGGGGCTATGAGCATAACCACGGTTGATGAAAACCATAACCCGCCAACCCTTGTTTCTTGCTCTCGATAATATATGTCTTATGTATGAATCTCCGCTTCCTCCTGTCAATCCCGGCTGCAAACATCCACCACTATTATGTGCCATACATGCTTACCATACTAAAGGACACTATACTAAGAGGGTGTTTAGGAATGCTTATTAAAATAGCTTATTGCTATTTAATAACACAGATAAACAATTTTTGAGAATTGCGCGTTAGATAGAAGCAAATTGCTTATGGTTATGCACTTATTTGAAAGTGAAATAAGTAGGTTGGAGCTGTTTATCTGATTCGAGTTATTTAACTCAGAAATGCTTAAAATATATAATTTACCAAACATTCATAAACTAAGTCTTGCACATAACCAAATCCAACCACTATTCCCTATATTAAGTTGTTTTGTTATACGTATACTTTGTGCCTTCCTTCTACTATATTCAAAGATCATTAAACTTTTTTTTAAAATATAAAAATTTTTAATAAAGTAAACACTTCCTGCTTACATCAATCCACTATTAGAAGGTTTGTTATTCCTTTATTTTATATATAGGAGGGTGTTTGGGAATGGTTAAATTGTTTATGACATCAGGCAAATTGAGGTTTATATAAAAAGTTCCTCATTATGGTTTCATTACCATTTCCATTTTAATAAATGTTTTACCCATTTGACCCATTAAGCAATAAAAGATAACCAAATTGACCCATTGATCACTCAATGGGTCAAAAATGAGACCTTGCAGCGTAACAGTATTACCGCACAAGAGTTACTATTAGTAGACCTGCCAATGATTCGTTATTAAGTTTCGTCACCGATTTTTCAATTAATAGTTGCGGTCTTGTGAGTACTCCATCCTAAAAGCATATAACTGTCGGACCCCACATCAAGTATATCTAAATGAAAAAGGTTCTACAAATTCAATTGGGGAACAATATCTTTAAGCTCTTACCCAGGTTCCGAAACATAGACGAGACCACATTCAAAGCGGAAATTCCTAGCCTGGTTTAGAAAGGAAAATTAGTTGAAGAGTTCTTATAGGGGGAAAAGGAAACAGTGATTATAAAAGAGCAATATATGGAAACAAAAGTTGCAAATTATAGCATGACATCATGAGGTTATATTGATGGCACGATCAACAGAAAAAATCATAACAAATAAAGATAAATAGGCTATCGAGAACATGTGTTGATATTGAAAGAGGGTGTTCCACAAACACGCTAATTTCAAAAAGTTATTTAGTTTGGAGTTATTGAGGGTAAATATTAAGCCTAAAATAGCATATGGGTGGTTTAAAATTTAGATAAGCGGTTGCTGTCATGAACTGGAAATTCCGAAAGATTCAAGTAGTAACGTCAATTGAACAATCAAAGGTATGCCACCTATTTCGAGCTCTAACTCGACATTTTGGCTGACATTATCATCAAGGAGAGTCTCCATTTTCAAAAACCGAGTAAGTACCTGCATTAATGTGTAGAATGAAGGACCCAAATAAACGATTTAATATGAATACCCTAAGAGTAAGTAGACATTAATGTAGGTTCTGGTGCATCTAATGCCTACTTTATTGCAGCAAACTATACACACCTCTTTTTTCATTCGAACAACTACATCACCAGGTTCTGAATGTTTATTAAATGGACCACCAGGTACTTACAGAAAGCCCATAATGTCATCAGGCGCAAAGGTATAGATGAACCTATACAATCTTGTAATTTATGAAGAAAAGTGATAAAAGACTCACAACAGAACCAACAACGGGCATTCCAGTTTCACTTAGAGGAGATGCGTGGCGCACCAGCTACTTAAGAAATGCTTTACATTTAGGATACAAACTATATCGAGTGATTAATCAATCGTGCTATATTCCCCTTATTTGTTGTATCAATGACAATGTCATCGCTGACCTTAAAAAGCTGCATAAAAAGTACTTTAGTCACAACAGGAACATCATCATTGTAAGGCAAGAAAAAAGATTGGAAACCTTAACACTCAAGAAACCTTGACTCACATAACAATCCTTCCCTTCCAACTCATAGCGAATCTCCCTTAAATCTGCCACACTGCCTCTCACCTGCTCACATCGATATTTAAGAGCCTGAAGGCATAGAAATTAAACTAATACTTGGCATGATACATTCACAACGACTCAGGTAATTGTGCAAATTAAATTTTCTTAAAAAATGGGCAGATAAACTCTGAGTTAAGGAGTTTTATCAAGTCTATATTATTACATAGATGTTAAAACGACACATGCTTACCATTTGTTATGTTTGGGCCATAAATTTCCCACTCATAACCTATAAAAATGGCCATAAATTATTAACCGAATTCGTATAACATCTATTTCAATAGTTGTTTAACAAAATCGTAACATGAATTCTAATGTTTCTATAACTGCACAAAACTTTAAGAAAGGTAACATGAATCGTAATATTTGTATAAAGTTCATTTATAAAGAGAAGATGTAGCTGTCTGAACCCACTATACAACTCAGACTTCTTGTACATGTCACCCTTCAGCTTCCTATCATTCAAAACTTGCACACACAAAAAAACAATTTAATGTTTAAGCTTAAGCACAATGCTGGAAACCTAAATAACTATTAGTTTCCAAGATACTATTATTTTAAGCAATGATACCAATGTACCTGATCACACTTTAACAACCTGGACCAGTTATATTTGGAAATTAAATCGATGAAATAGAAGAGTGTCTGATATATTGACATGCTTAATGATATCGACCCCTGAAAGAGTGAAAAATTGTCGCTTTGTATAAGAAAAGGTACACAAGATACACGGATAAGGTGGGTATATGCTCATAATTCTTCTTGTTTTATCTTTAGAATCTAAAGGTCTGTGTTCTTTGCAATCTGAAGCCAACAAGCACGTGATATCCTATCTTATTGAGCAAAAAATATAAACCATAACATATCCGTCCTATAGTTATAAGAAGATCAATATCAATAATAAATGCACACACATATGCGTAGATTAGATGATCCATGATATCAAAAGCTTACCTTCCTTCCATCGCTTAATCTTTGTCTGACTATTTGTCTCAAAGTAGGTTGTAGGAACAACAAAAGTAATAAGTTTAAAGAACGACTATGAAGCCTTCGGTTTTATCATATATGTATATACGAATAAATGAATAATAGTAGGGTTTATCTTGGAGAAGTCATGAATCTATGTTTTTCGGAGGCATAATAAAAAGAATAAAGGATTGATATGAGTTGCCATAATATGAGTCAAATGGATTTTTAATTTATTAGATTAGAAGTAATTGTTTTTGTATTTCTTTTTTGCATTAGCTTATATATTTTAAGTTGCAAGATATAAACCAAAAAACCATCTAGTCTAGTGGTTATGTGGTTTGTTATTACCACAAAGGTCTAAGGTTTAAATCTATTGAATGACATTGTTCAAATCTATTTAATGACATTTTTTAATAAAAACAAATTTTATAAAAAAAAGATTTAAAAAACCGAATTTTATCTTAAATGGCTATAATTTAAATATTTCGGAAAAATAAAGAAAAAATAGTGATGACATGGATTGCATGATGACTTGGCATTATCTTTAAAATTATGTTAAAAAATAAATAAAAAGTTAATGACATGGCAACCAAGATGACATGGCATTATGAATATGCTTTTCTGAGTCAACTGATAATCTTTACTTTCAAGTTTAAACTTTTTGTTTAGAGATTTTCCTCATTTAATATTACAAACAGAGTTTTAAAAGGCGCGTTATAGCGCCGTCAAAATGCAAGGCGCGGTGTCGTTACGAAATAGATTAAGGCGTTAATTTTACGCGTGGCGTGATTTGAGGCGTGAAAAGGCGGGTAAAGACGTAAGGCGTGGTGAGTTTTTTTTCAAGTGTTTAGAGGATTTTCAAATATTTAAGATTGGGACTTGGATTTTGATGTGTTTCGAAAGCTTTAAATTTATAAGACTGAGATTACCGGTTATTAGATGGAAACACACAGGTCAAATTATAACCCACGTATGTAGTACAATCTTTTTAGGTAAGACCAGGTCGTCCACAGGGATTTGCGTAGTGCTCGAATAATTAGATTAAAAATAAATTTAAACAGAGGTGAAATAAACTAAATTGAATTCAATAATGATAAAGATGACTACTCGGATAATTTCATATAATTCATAAGCAATGGTGATAGTTACGATCTTAGACTTAGGACTTTAATTTATAAAAAGTATTTTTTCATCAGAAAATGTTTTCATAAATTAACTTGTTTAACTTAAGACTTATATTCAGTTAACTCGATTAAATGTGTCGCTCAAATAATCCAGTAACTATTATATCAAATCTATATTGTTTATCAAATAACGTAACTGGATTTCTCGTCACAGACGATAAAGATCATAGACAAATCTTTAAAACTATATAGATTACAACGGGTCTTTCGACCTATACCGGTGTGAGTATATAATCAAAATTGATAATCAAAGTTGATATAATTAGATACAATAGGATTATACCACCAGCTTGTAATTAACAAGATCGTAATTATACCAAACGCTTATTCATTATATTATTTTCCCCGAGTAGTCATGAGATTTAGCCTCTCATGGCTATGATGTTCATAACAAGATTAAATGGAATAACAAGAAACATACTATATCCGGATAAGAATATGGATCAAAATTCTCCCCATAACAAGTATGGAATCGAAGTACAATATTTTATTCTTATAAATCTATGATACTCTTCATCGTTCTTTGTGGTTTAATCTTCAATCTTTAAAGGTTTATTGTGTTTTTCAAAATGAAGGATTGGAGATATGATGAATTGGTTGTATGTGAGATGAATGGAATAAAGTGAGTGAGTATGAGATAGTCCAAATGTGTGTGAAATTCGGCTTCATTTATAGGCTAAGTTTGAGGTAAAAGTGCGGCGCACAAAAGAAATTGTGCGGCGTACTTAGGGTGTAAATGCGATGGGTATTTAATTCGATATAAGAAGTGCGGCACACAAAGTTATTTGTGCGGCGTAATTGGTGATTAAATGCGTCTTCATTTAATTGACTTTAATTCTTGAATTTCTTGGAAGTGTGGCGCACTTAGGGAAAGTGCGGCGTACTTGTGTCTTTTTTAGCCTTGAGTTTTTTTCTTTTCTTTTAACTTACTTTCCAATAATCGAAAACACTTGAACTTTACTTCCTTTGAGCTCGGGATGACTTCAAGTGAACCTGCACATAATTTATGCTATTAAGTATCAAAAGTTCATGAGAAATGATAAAATATATATAAATAACGCCGCTAAAAACATGTATAATTTAGGCGTTATCAAATCCCTCCACACTTAGCTGTTGCTTGACCTCAAGCAATATAAAGCGAGAAAAACAAGATCAATTATCATGACGTGGAGAAAATTATTGATTTTTAACAAGTGTTTACTGGTTTAGTTAACTTTTCAGGCATAGACACATAACAAAGCACCTCATAGGGAAATATGTTTAATTTTTAATTCACTCAAGCCACTCAGATCGGGTTTATAATTGTGAAGTCACTCAGATGCGCAGACATAATCTAGACAGCTACCATAGGCTTGTACTTAACACATAAACATGACCGAAGGGGCGGAACTTGATATTGGTGAGGGAGAATAGCATACACAGATCTCTTGTGCCAAACTTAAGCCTTGAAACTTTGAATTTTTATTTCTTTCTTTTCTCTTTTTTATACCATTGATAACCAAGGCTTGGCGTAGAACTTCATTGCAATTTCTTCAATCTTTTGTACTTCATCAATTAGCACTAAAAGAGAGTGTTGCATAAACTTTTGAGATTTATTTCTCCTCATAACATATGATTTTGCTTATGAATTAATCTGGCTTCAATCTAGTAAATGATGATCAAGCACAAGTTCTAGAGCTTCTAAATTACCGGCTCACTCAAATATAATTTTCAACCAATACCATTGCTCTAGAAAAGGCGACAAATTATAAATACACAACCGTAATGACGGATGAGACACTTGCAATTGCATTTAAAGCTTAACTCAAACAAGCTAAAGGTATTAATTATCTTAGGTACCAAAGGTGGGTACCCGAATATATTCTAAGGCTTAAAATTCTCACAATTTAGTGGACTGGTTTTGTGCTAGTTATAGTGTCAATCTGGGTGGATTTGCCTTACTAAGAGCATTTTTATATTGAAATCATATATATTAAATTTTAACATTTTTGAGATTTGCATTAAAAAAAATTGGCAGGGCAAACATGGAGGGATATGATTAATTTTATTAATTTTTCCTATTTGGCTCCCCTCCACACTTAAGTTGAACATTGCCCTCAATGTGATAACTAATAACTATAAAATAGGAAAATTAAGGGAAAACGGTACTTTCTAGGGCATAGAGAAATGTAGCTTGCAAGAAAGCTATCCATGAGCATACTCTATAATTTTCCAGATTTGAGCTATAATACCTACATAAAAGTAAACACATAAAAAAGAAAATATTTTTGGTTTTTTTAGAGAAAATAAATAAAGGAAATGAGTGGATTGTGTAGAGGAGGGACTCCTCTACACTTAAGTAAAGCCGGGTTGCCTCCCAAGAAGCGCTTAATTTTTAAGAGAGTCGTTAGCTAGACTCCTGCTTCTGGAGTTCACTCTTTCAAAAAGAAGGGAGTAACTGCTTCCCTTTGGTCATTATAATATTATTTTTCATGATATAACTTGAGTCGATGGCCATAAACAATAAACGTTTTTCCATATTTTCCATATAGTTCAACATATCCGAATGGATACTGATGTTTTACTACGTATGGTCCTAGCCAGCGAGATCTGAGCTTCGGCTGCTTGAATTTATAGTTTGAATGAAAGAGCAACACTTTGTTTCCGTGTTTGAATTCTTTTCTCATCTTGAGTTTCCTGTCATGCCAGACTTTGTTTCTTGCCGTGTATAGACGAGTGTTTTCATAGGCTTGATGTCTTAGTTTATCTAACTCGTGTAATTGAAACATTCATTTCTCACCAGCAGCGATGAAATCTGGGTTACAGTTCTTCAGGGCCCAGTATGCACGGTGTTCAATTTCAAATGGCAGATGACAGTTTTTACCATATATGAGTTCTTTTAAGAGCATCATCAAGTTTTCTTAACGAGATAGCGGGATTGTCTTTAATAGTCTTTTCAAGAGTTCTTTTAAGAGCTTTGTTCGTGTTTTCAACTTGACCACTTGTTTGAGGGGGTATGATGTAGAGAATCGGTGGTTAACTCCATATCTTTTCATGGTTTTTTCCATTATCTTGTTGAAAAAATGAGTTCCTCTATCGCTTATAAGAGCTTTGGGCATTCCGAAATGGCAGAATAGTTTCTTTAGAAAAGTAATAACAACTTTGGCATCGTTTGTTGGTAGAGCTTGTGCTTCGGCCCATTTAGACACATAGTCGACAGCGACTAAGATGTATTCAAACTTGTACAATTTTGGAAAGGGTCCCATGAAATCGATACCCTATATTTAAAAATTTTCGCATACTTCAATGTTATTTAAGGGCATCTCATCACGTTTTGAAATATTTCCTGTCTTCTGACATGCTTCGCAAAGGCGAACTTGAGTATGAGCTTCTTTGATGATGGTTGGCTAGTAGAAACCTGAGTCTAAGACTTTTTTAGCTGTTGTGTTTGGTCCATAATGTCCACCGGTTGGTCCATGGTGACATTGATCTAAAATGGTTTGGGTTTCTGGTCCAGAGATATAGCGTCTGATCATACCACCAGAACATACTTTGAAGAGGTAGGGTTCCTCCCAGAAATAGTGTTTGATGTCTGAGAAAAATTTGTTCTTTTGCTAGTACGTCATTCCTTTAGGCATTATATCACTTGCTAAATAGTTTGCAAAGTCTGCAAACCATGGTTCATTGTCAGTGTTTATTTCCATTAGTGTTTCTCCAGGAATGTCATCATCGACTTTACTATCATCACTTGTTTCATCATTTTCAATCTGAGATAAGTGGTCAGCTACAACATTTTTTGTACCTTTTCTATCTTTAATTTCAATATCAAATTCTTGTAAGAGCAGTATCCAACGGATAAGGCATGGTTTAGCTTCCTGTTTCTTGAATAGGTGCCTAAGAGCTGAGTGATCAGCATGCACGATCGTCTTTAATAATACTAGATAAGATCAAAATTTGTCAAAAGCAAAGACTACAGCCATGAGTTCTTTTTTAGTGATTGTATAGTTCTGCTGAGCTGTGTTGAGATTTTTGCTTGGAAAGTATATCGGGTGAAAGTTTTTACCATATTTTTACCTACGATTGCTCCAACTACGAAATCACTTGCATCACACATGAGTTTGAACGGAAGATTCTAGTTTGGACTTACGATCACAAGAGCACAAGTGAGCTTTTCTTTTAATAACTTGAATGCATTATGACATTTGTCATTGAATTCGAATGGAGTATCTTTTTCAAGTAACTTGGTGAGAGGATGGGTGACACTTGTTATCGATCACCAAGTAGCTCATGTGAGCTATTCTATTTAATATCTTGGGAAGGCGTTGTGACATTCGTCATTGAATTAAATCGGAGTTATATTTTTCAAGCAACTTGGTGATGTGGAATGTGACTTATTTGAGGGTATTTAATGAATCAGCAGTAGAAACCCAGCGAATCACAAGAATGTTCTAATACCCTTTGATTTTGTGGGAGTGGAAGTTTGGAGATTACTTTGATTTTTGCTTTGTATAATTCGAGGCCTGCTTCGGATACCTTGTGTCCAAGCACAATCCCTTCTTTTATCATTAACTGACATTTTTCCCAGTTAAGGACAAGATGTGCTTCTTTGCAACGCTGAAGCATTTTACCGATAACTACCATTCAAATTAACAAAAGATAATCCATATTTGGTTTTTTCTTACTAAAACGTCCCATAAAACTCTTACATAAACTAACTATCACAGACATTAAAACACTCCATCAATCCCTATTTCACTACTAACTAGCAAAACAAAAACCTAAATTAAACTCAAAACTCTTATTACCACAATTCAATAATCACTATTAAAATACAATTTACCCAACTTCACTAATTTACAAATCAAATACTACCCTTCACTCTCTACCCCACACGCTAGTGTCCCCATCAATAAAAAAAATCAATCCACCATCCCGTTTCATAACGTACTTTACATCACTCCGTTACATTCCACTTTGTACTCCCCTCCCCCAATCACCCTACCACTGAACCACTCCAGACTACCTAACTACCCCATCCCATCATACAAGAAACACATCACCAAGAGACACTTGTCCACCTGTATCAAGTACGGCACCACCAACACTACACCTACTCTGACTATAATATAACCATACAATACATCAACTTAGTAAATCATCTCTTATCCACCACTATTCCTGTAATAGCCAACTAACTCCCCACCACTATACCTCAACACACTACCACCATTCCATATGATGTATTATCTCAATCACTTAACCCACTATCCTATAGATCCCATACAGTGTCCAACATCTATAATAACTCAACCACATCTCTCTAAACCGCCCATCTAAGCCACATATACATCACAACGTCTCTTCCCTCTGTCAGATACTCACTGAATGACCTAATATACAACTGTCAAACTCTCCTCAACTACCTCATCTACATGCTCACTCACTCTCCCCTCTGTACGTGATATCACCCACCTGCTCCCTCCCCCCCCCCCCCCCCCTCCCCCCCATCCCCCCCCTTAGTTTTTTGCCCTATGAGTTACGCCTTACACATCACCACCTTAGATAGACTAGTTTGCTTCAAGAATACATCTGATCTCGCCTCCAGATAGTTAATCAGGACCCAGGACTCGCGTTTTCTCACGCTGTTGCAAGATCACGCTCCATGCTCGGAGCCCGTTCTCTCCTACGATAGACATCTGAGTAGCTTCGTCATTGATATTAGAGTTAAGATCGGCTGTTCTATCATAAGGATAGTGTTCTTTAGTGGTTAATCAATCATGTTGCCGAGATAGTACGATCTTCACCTGAGTTAGGTGGCCGTGTGCAATATACTCTTTGTTATCCTTCTTGTGTGTCTAACTGATTATAGAAACACATAGAATTCTCAACATTTGCCTGTCATGTGGAGGGTAATTGGTATCTATAGTCATAACTTCCCACACTACAATGTCTTATGCGCAGACTTTCTTGGCCTAGGAGCAAAGTGTGTTTACTCAATAGCGAGAACTACGGCGCAGAATAAGAAGCTCATCGAAGATACTCTAGACAAGAGTTCATCGTGCTTATTCCTAAGTTACTAGATAGGACATGGATAGAACGTACTGCCATTTCTAGTATCATGGTAATACTACGTAGAGATAGTCACTCGACAGACTGTGTACTTGTACAAATAGTATGTGTGCTCGTCATGACTGTTTCTATGACCCGAATTGCACATAGAATCATCTGAAAGCGCACTAGAAATTACATATCTAATTCAATGAATCTTTTGAAGATAGCCAACTAATATACCACATAGCAGGCAGAATCGTATGAACGAAATTGTACCTCATGGTTGTATCGAGCACTAAGTCATCCCATGTCATGCGAAACTGTTCTGTCGTCTTTCTTTTGTCAGCGAATTTACTCTAACTCGCGCTACGATAGCTTGCAAGATTGCCTTCGTCGCTGATTAGACCTCGAGGTTCATGCTCGCGCTGTTTATTGCACTCGAGTATAGAATACTCGAGAAAGCAACGTAAACACTGACTCCGCACATGTAATCCTCAATTCAACCCCCCTACCCCAAAAACAAAACCAATCTACTACAAAACTAATCCACAACACTCTACAACCTGGAGTTGAGAAGTCTCTAGATGAATTATCTCTTCATTGCCGATCTTGCACTAAAGATGTAAACAATAACTCTGCGCTAGGACAGCAAGTCGTAAATTGTACTATCAACTTCAAGCGTCTCGAGAGATTCGCGTGAAGAATCGCTGTCTAGAACGCAGTTAAGGATTCTAACGATTATTCTAGCATTCATATCTCGCTCACGAATATTAATTCGGACAGCCTGCCTTTGCTTGCACTCCACGCAGTCGCCTCTAGACTGGATCGTAGCTCTTCAGCGCCAGCATCTCCACCCCCTTCCTCTTTATCCCCCACGCACTGCCATGAATTTAATCCCATTAGTCGCAAGCCCTTATTAGGAAGGAAATTTAAAGTCGCAATTCGACCGCGCTCCTGCTAAGATTCGAGACCCTTAAATGACTACTCATAACGAAGAGATCGATGTCTGACCATAGTACGATATGTCGGCACCATGAAGTAATCAGCTCATTTTCGAGTATCTTAATAGAGTCGCACTATGTGAATCCCACACGAGAATCCGTCTTAATACGATGCCCTAAACTCATTATGCAACGAGATACTCTCCCATCCCCCCCCCCCACACCCCCCCCCTCCCATACAAACCCAACCTTCCCACCTCCAATTAATATGTCTATGCCTCTAAGGAATAAGCGGCTTGAAACTTGCTTTTGACTTATTCTCAGTTTTATTATGTCTTATACACGAGTAGCCAACAGTTCTAAGATCTAATTTTTCCCATATTCGTTGGGCTTTTTGCGCTTGTAAAATCATCTACCACAAACCGCCATACAGGATTAGAGTGATACTATAAATGAATTCCTCCAGACCCCGGTCTCAGACTACCAACAATTTTTCATCATATAAGTCTCATGCCTTAGTCTAACATCATTCGTCACGCAATTAAATCCTGAGGCTCTCCTCAATCCTTTCTAACCCTATTCGCTAGGCTCCCCCCGACGCCGACCCGTCATACTACACTGGCGTTAACCGTATTCCCCCCCCCCCGCCGACCCACACAGTAAGCCCTTCTGGCGCCTCCTCCGCGTTGCCGCGCCCGCTTCCTGCTATACCTTTGGTCCCTTCGCCCCCCCCCCCCCCGGCCACCCCGGTCCCCCCCACGCCCTCACGTGCCGCCCACCCCCTTTCCGTGTCTCGCCCCCCCCCCCATTCCCCCCCCTCTTTTTTGTTTACCTCCCCCTCCCTTTCGTCCTTTTTTCTTTCTTTGGTCTTATAGTTGTTTTTGCTCAGTGATGTTTTTTTTTCTTTTTATTTTCTTTCGATGGTGTTTGGGTTTTTTTTTTGGTATTTTTTTTTATTTTTATTTTTGTATTGTTTCTGTGTTGTGTTTTTAGGTTTTATTGTTTCCTTTTGTTTTCCCCCCTTCCGTTTTTTGTCTCTACCCCTATCTCTTTGTTCCTCCCCCCCCCTTAGTTCCTTTGTTCGTTATTTTATGGTTGTGTTTTTTTTAAGCCTGTTTTGTTTTAGTTTGGTATTTGGTTTTGGGGTTGAGGGTGTGTGTTGTTTGTAGGTTCAATCTCTCTTCATCTTCGCTTTATCAAAGTTGATTTATGAGTTCTCTGATATCGTTTTGTTTGATCATTGGGTTATTCTGGCGTGGGTCATAGGATTTACAACTCAGTGTAAAATATCGGAATTTCCACCATCTTGTTTTGAGCTTGCTTGTGGGTTGTGGTTAAGGTTTTGAGGAACTACCTTTCGGATTAGGTTGAGTGCTACTGGGAATAGATCCAGAAGGTCGAGCAGATTGCTTGTCAGCAAGTCTGTCGAATTTAGCTTGAAGATTTTGAATCGACGCTTGATGGTTTTTAGTTGTTGTTTCGAGTTTGTTTTTGAGATCCATGAAGGTAACTTTGGACAATAGATAATGGTCGATTGTTCAGTTGTTGAGCTTTTATGAAGTCGCTAGTTGTTTTAGGTCGGGTGGTTTTTATTCGTTGAGTATTGGATAGTTGTCTCGATTCTAATCGTTCCTTCCGCTTGAACGCCAGTTATCGCCGGGGTTTCGAATCTTGGGCGGTTAGGGCGGTAATCATTGTTAAAAATAAGTACGACGGATTTGTTTGCCAATGGAATTTGGCTTTTTTCACGTGACATGGGTTTGTCATCATGTTATGGTTTAGTTGTTTTTAAACGAGATTGAAAATCTTTGTACTTAGCATTTATTTTCATGGTCATGGCATGCATTCGGGCCATAATTTTTTCAGTGTCAGAATTACTGATACCTTCAGCGGCGAACGTAATGGTTTTCTTAAGAGATGATTTTGTTTTTTGCTTTTTAGCCCAGTCGAGCTTGAGTAAGACTTTGTCTTCAAGAAGTTGATAAGCTTGATTTGGTGTTTTATAGAGAAAAATACCACCAGCTGCGGCATTTAGAACTTCTTGTGTTACTTCGTTTAGACCATGGTAAAAGATTTTGATAATGTTGTCTTTGGACAGATTGTTACCATGGCAGTTTTTGAGCATTTCCTTTATACGAAGCCAAGCATCACTTTGAGTTCGTTTTTTCATGTGAGATAAATGGCTCGGATCTTCGAGGAGTCGATCGAAAAGAGTTGGGGGAAAGAATCGACTAATGAAAGCGTTTTGATGTTCATCCCACGTTTCGATAGTTCTTTCGTTGAGTTCGTCCAGGCAAGTTTTTGCTTCTCCAGTGAGTGATAGGGGAAACATCATTAGGCGGACAACTTCATTCTCGGTGTCTCTGTATTTAAACATATCACATATTCCGAGGAATTCGTAAATGTGTTTGTGAGGATCGGTTTTGGTTCTACCATCAAATTGGTTTCCTTTGATGAGAGTCAGATGATTACCTTTAATTGCAAATTCGTTTGCGGTTTTAGGAATGGTGATTGCGGAACCAGGAGTCGGAGCGACAACACGGTCGGCCGCCCACATGGGTTCATCATTCATGGGATCGTAATTTCAAAGAATATCAAGGAAGTGACAAAAATAAATGATGTCGAGAATTGGCGGATTGACAATTCTCGGGTGTTGAGGAGGATTGTTTCTTTGTTCGAATGAAACTCTTTTGTTTCGTCAACGAAGTCTTCGATTCAGAGTACGTTCAGGTTTAGGTAATGGTTTAACAAGCTCAGAGTTGGAGGCACGTGTATGCATCCAAGAGAGAATTTGTTTAGGTCAGTTTGCCAGAAAACTGTATGGCATTTTGAAAAAAGAAGGTGTTATAATTTATTTTTAAAGGTTTGATTACAAAACAGCTTTTGAAATCCCCGACAGCGGCACCAAAAACTTTTGATGTGTTTCGAAAGCTTTAAATTTATAAGACTGAGATTACCGGTTATTAGATGGAATCACACGGGTCAAAGTATAACTCACGTATGTATTACAATCTTTTTAGGTAAGACCAGGTCGTCCATAGAGATTTGCGTAGTGCTCGAATAATCAGATCAAAAATAAATTCAAACATAGATGAAATAAACTGAATTGAATTCAATAATGATAAAGACGACTACTCGGATAATTTCATATAATTCATAAGCAATGGTGATAGTTACGATCTTAGACTTGGGACTTTAATTTATAAAAAGTATTTTCTCGTCAGAAAACGTTTTCACAAATTAACTTGTTTAACTTAAGGCTTATATTCAGTTAACTCGATTAAATGTGTCAATCAAATAATCCAGTTACTATTATATCAAATCTATTTTTTTATCAAATGACGTCAGTGGATTTCTCGTCACGGACAATAAAGATCATAGACAAATCTTTAAAACTATATAGATCATAACGGGTCTTTCGACTTATACCGGTGTGAGTATATAATCAAAATTGATAATCAAAGTTGATAAGATTAGATACGATAGGATTATAACATAAGATTAAGATTAACAAAATTGTAATTATACCAAACGCTTATTCATTATATTATTTTCCCCGAGTAGTCATGAGAGATTTAGCCTCTCATGGCTATGTTGTTCATAACCAGATTAAATGGAATAACAAAAAACATACTACATCCGGGTAAGAATATGGATCAAAATTCTCCCCATAACAAGTATGGAATCGAAGTACAACCTTTTATTCTTATAAATCTATGATACTCTTCTTCGTTCTTTATGGTTTAATCTTCAATCTTCAAAGGTTTATTGTGTTTTTTGGAATGAAGGATTGGAGATATGATGAATTGGTTGTATGTGAGATGAATGGAATGAAGTGAGTAAGTACGAGATATTCCAAATATGTGTGAAATTCGACTTTATTTATAGGCTAAGTTTGAGGTAAAAGTGCAGCGCACAAAAGAAATTATGCGCCGTACTTAGGGTGTAAATGCGAGGGGTATTTAATTTCATATAAGAAGTATGGCGTACAAAGTTATTTGTGCGGCGTACTTGTTGATTAAATGTGTCTTCATTTAATTGACTTTAATTCTTGAATTTGGTTGGAAGTGTGGCGCACTTAGGGAAAGTGCGGCGTACTTGGGTCTTTTTCAGCCTTGAGTTTTTTTTCTTTTCTTCTAACTTGCTTTCCAATAATCGAAAACACTTAAACTTTATTTCCTTTGAGCTCGGGATGACTTCAATTGAACCTGCACATAATTTATGCTATTAAGTATCGAAAGTTCACGAGAAATGATAAAATATATATAAATAACGCCGCTAATGCCGCTAAAAACATGTATAATTTAGGCGTTATCAGATTTACTAATATTTTGGATTGAGACTTAAAAAGTAATAATATTCACCACTCATATGATTATTATATGATATAAATCTATAAATATTTTTTGTCGTCTTAAGTCACGCCTTAAAAACGCCATGTTGCCACGCCTCATGCTAAAACTTAAAGCTTGACTATGCTGCCACGCCACGCCTCACGCTATTTTATAACCTTGCTTATAAATGACGATGATCATATTGATAATAACACATATTATTTTCTATTTTTGCAAAGCGTCTAGCGACACTTGGAAAGCAATATTTTCATGGTGGAAGATCTCGGTTCCACTGATCACCTCTGTTGAGGACATGATTTCGTTGGCGGACCAGATCCCAATCGCTTCACATCAATCAAAGTATTTTGATGTGGTGGTTCATGTCGCCATATGGCATTTATGAAATTACATAAATAAGGTGACATTTTCTGTAAAACGGCCTTCTAAAGACCTCATATTCAACGATATAAAGCTCTCATCCTTTACTTGGATCTATAGTAGGAATAAGAATACTTTGATTAATTGGTTAGATTGGTTTAGTGACCTATGTAATGCTTTATCTTCTTCTTCATCCTTGTAATTTGTTTCCTCTAACGTCTTGCTAGTTTTTAATACAATGTCGTTCAAAAAAAAGTGTAACCATGCAACAAGCGACTTTTTTGGAATAAGAACTCCTCTTTTGGAATTTATAGATTTTGTTTAATTATTAGAAGACTTACATTACACCAAAAGAAGTCGATCTAGATCCTATGTAGGTAGACTAACTAAAATGATTAGGTTAATTTTAGGCATTTTTAAGACGTTGACAATAGTGTGAGTTAGATTATGAGTTATTTATGTAAACATTAATATTAGATGTTTTTAGGATGTTGAGTACGGTGGTTAGATGTCTTGATATATTCACAAGCTAGAAGTATCAAGTTCTCACCTACTTAGCAGACCCGACCCTTGCTATTGACAACCTGGGCGACAACCAATGTATCATACAGGGCATCACATTAGGTAGTGTTCATAAGGTATAAAATACATTTTATGGGATAGTAAAATAGTTACTAAAGGTTAATGAAATAAAGCTCAAGTGAGTCTCTAATGGAGTTAGAAATATGACCATACCTTATAAAACGTGCGGTGTTTATGTGTGAACCTATCAAAAATCTTTTTCTTTGTAACCTAACATATCTGCAAAGTTTAGTTTTTGCCCCTTTAACTTTTAATAACGGACAAATCTTTCCCTATTTTAAATTTTGTAGTTCATTTGATTAGAAACGCAAAAAGTGTTGGGTTTAAATCTTGAGCCCTTCAGTCTTTCAATAGATTTAAACATAAAATCCTCTAAGTGTTTCTCAAGCTGAAGTCTTTCAGTTTGAGTCGCTGAAGTTTCTTCAGCATCAGCACTTCAGGTCCTTAGAAGATTGGGAAGTATCTTCACTTCAGTGTATGCAACGGTACAGAAACTAAAAAAGGACTCTTAGAAAGAGCTTCAGTTTAGCTTGGTTGACAATTCCAAGCTAAACGTTGTCTATCTCCTTAACAGAAGTTGAAACATGTTGTTTCACTTCTAAAAGATTTACAAGCCGGGAAAAAGATTGCTTTATGTCTAAAGGAATAAAGCAACCTCCTTGGGAAATGTTACTTCTAAAGTTATCTCTTCCAATTAATGTGATACACATTGAAGAGTTCATTTATCTCTCAAACAAACTAAATGGTACTACTAAAGATGAAGCTTCAGTTTAGTCATAAATACTTTGTTTTCTTACTCTCTTAACTTTGGTTAGAGTTTAAGTTCAAATGAGATAAAACCCCCAATTGTCATTCAACCACCTTGCTATTCCGCAAGCAAGGTGTGTCATAGATTTTTATTTGATTCTAATAAAGTCATATACGTTGAAAAGTACTTCTGTATGTTTTAAACTTGTTCTTTATATTCTTCATATATATCTGTTTAAAACTCACTTCGTTGTTACGGAATCTGATTAGTTTAAACTGATAAACCTTATAACGTATTCTAAGGGACCAACAAGTGGTATCAAAGCCTTATGGTTTATAAAATCCCTTTAAAAGGATATATAAAGGCTCAAAGATTTTTAAAATCAAGATTTATCTTAAATGACAGCAATAGAAGTACCACAAACTCTTGAATACAAGGGTGGCCAGTTAAATGCCGCTCTTGTACTAGAGGTGGAGAATTTCACCAATTAGAAGAAGAGGTTCATGTGCCAGATCATTGGTATTGAACCTCAATTTGAAAACATCATTTCAAACGGTCCTTATATCCCTATGGCAGCTGGTCAAAGGAAGCCAGAGACACAATGGACACCTAAGGAGAGAAAAGCTGCTAACTTAGATCGGCGACTCAAAAGTCTCATTATGTCTGTGCTTCCAGATGACCAAATAAACTATGTCATAAACTGCTTAACTATAAAATCCACTTGGGATGACCTGATACTATATCATGAAGGGCCCTCTGATGTGAAAGATAGTAGGGTTATAGACCTGAAGTTGTGCTATAACACCTTCAAATTCAAACAAGGTGAATCTCTAACATAAACTTTTACTAGATATAAAGCTTTGATGAATGAATTAGTAAATGATGGCATCAAACTTTCAAAGCTTGAGATAAATACTGGTTTTATAAATAGGTTACCAAAGAAGTGGCTAGCTTTCTGCCAAACTTTTAGAAACACAAATCATGTGAAAGAATATGAGATTGCTTCTCTATTTGGTAAACTCAAATATGAAGAAAACCTTATAAACAATATTTATGATACTAACAAAGAGAAAACTCTTGTCCCTGCAACTCCACTATCAATAGCCTTCTTCTCTACCTCTATTGTCCAAGACTCTCAAGATAGTTCTGATGATGAAGAAGATACAAGAAGCAGTCAAGAGTACATGAATGACCTTGAAGAAGAATACCAAGTAAGAGCTCTTTTAGCCAAATCTAAAAGGTTCTTCAAAAAGAGTACTCAAAGGTTTAGTAGTGCAAAAGCAACTGACCAAACTGAATGCCACAAATGTGGCAAGAATGGTCATTTTCCAAGAGACTGTTGGTCAAAAACATCAGTTCCTTCATATCAGACACCTTTTCAACCAAAACTTTTGCATTCATCTTAACACAAACTTGAACCAAGGCATACCAAAGACTTTGAAGCCAAGTACAACAAAGTTAAAGCTAAACTAGCCCTCCTCAGCTCTAGTGCCTCAGCTTCCAGTTCGTTCTCAGGCAAAAACAAAGTTTTAATTGCTGAATCATATGATTGGGATAAAGAAGAAGTGTAATCTGATGACAATGAAGTACCTAAAGTTAAAGCTCTTATGGCTCTTGCTGATGAAGAAAGAGTTTCTGTTAGCAAAGAAAGTGTCAAAAATAATGAATGAATTAAGATCTCTATGAAAAAGGTACACACTCTTCTTGAAATGGAAGATAATGATAATAGAAAATCCTTTCTAGATTATCTGTGCATTGATCTAAACTATGTTGAAAAACAAAGAAACAATCTCTTGTCAAAACATAGAAATCTTGTTCAAGAACTAAATACATGCAAAGAACAGCTTTTGGTATTAAAACAAGCAAAGCTTGATCTTCTTACCATGCAACATGTAAACACTGAGATTCTCAAAGAGAATCAAAACTTAAGAAATGAACTGAAAGAGCTTACCTCTATTACAGAAGCATGGCTAAACAGTTCTAATAAAGTTAATCAGTGTATCAGTGAACAAATTCCTACTCAAAAGAAGAAAATCTTGGGAATTGACCAACTCACTAAAGATACCTCCAGCTCTGGGCCAAAAGACCTAGTGTTTGTAAAGTCTTCAACAGATAACTCAGAAGAGTCTATCACTGGTAGTAATAAATCTAAGTTATCTGAAGCTGAAGATTCTACTTTGTCAAATCATGATACTAGTAAGGTACCCTCAAATGAGTCTCAAAGAAACACAACTGACCACTCAGTTGTTGTCTTTGACTCTTTAATGACCGATTATGATTCAGCGAATGAATCTTCAGTCTGTAACACCCTCTTCCTCTACTGGAGAAGCTGATTGGTGCTGAACTTGTTTCCAGACCAAAGATTATCAAATCAATTTTGAAGAAAAATCCACATTCAAAGCTGAAACTTTAAAAGGTATCATAATAAATGGACCTTCCTCAGCTCCTGCTAGAGGCAACAAAGGTTCTTCAACTTATATAACTAACTCAGCTCCTGCTGGTAAGTTAAAAAATATGAAAATGAAAGATGATCCTCCCTTGGCTATTATAATGAAAGAACTCAATGAACTAAAATTACAAATTAGCAAGAATAAATCATCTTACTTCATATCAAGATCTCTTAACAGGTTCCTCCCAATGCACTTCAAAATAAATACAAAACTTAATTTAAAATGAATTGTGAACTGTGTGAACAAAACAACCATCTCTCTAAGAATTGTTATGAAGTCTTGTTTTGTAAAAAGTGCAAGAGAACATGTGATCATACTGAATTTATGTCTTCCATGAATATAAATTAGTATCATACTGATCAAGGTGAATCTTCTTCAAGATCCAGACCTGCAAGGCCAACAATACCTTTTCCTTCCTGCATACATTATGGATATAATGATCATAAATCTGATGATTATGTATATTATCCCATATGTGAAATATGTGGAAGCTATGATCATTATGATCATGATACTCATGGTCATAATAGGATTATTTCTCTAGGAAGAGGAATCAAACCTAGAAACCCTCAACATGTCACAAAAAACTGTGAAACATGTGGTAGTAATGTTCATACCACATTTGATCATAATGACATTGAGTGGTTCAGGAAAAGAGAAGCTCTTCAAGCTAAGAAAGTTGAGACTTTCAAAGCAAGTAAGACTGAATTATCAAGTGCTCTAAGATCAAAGACTCCCACTAAAAGGTAACATCAAGAAGTCTTTATCAAGTTTGAAAAATTGTCGTTCAAAACACACATTACCTGCACAAATATGGGATGTACCAAGACCTGAAGGAATGTATGGAAATAACTCCACATACACCACTGAAGGTTATGGTTATGGTATAGTTTTCAAAAAAGGGAGGAAAAGTAAATGTTCCATAGAATGAACACTGAAATGCTTTTAACAACTGAGAATTCTTCATAAAACCTTATGAAAAAAATCCACTGTTATTAAATCAGAAATCTCACCTGACCAATATGGTCAAAATGATCAAAAATGATCATCAATTTCAAATTGATGAACTCACTAATGATGATCAGATTGAACAAAAAAACACATCAATGAAAATCAATTTCATTGATAACCTTACAAAACTGAAGGTGTTCAGATTTCTGAACTCTTATCCTCTTCAAATAGAAGATACTTCAGTACATGATACAATTCCAATTCTTTTCAATAAAAAAGGAACCTGGCATTGTAATCATAAGGCATAAATCATGATAAAATCCTGATCTAGTTGCAAGACTTGAAGCAATCAGGATCTTTCTTGCCTTACCACATACATATACTTCATAGGTTATCAAATGAATGTCAATAATACATTCCTCAATGGTAAACTAAAAGAAGTATATGTCAAAAAAACCTCTAGGTTTTAAGATAGAGTGAATTCATCAACCATGTCTGCAAAATTGGATAAATCCCTTTATGGACTTAAACAGGTTTCAAAAGCATGGTATGAAACTCTCTCAACCTATCTCACTGAACACAACTTTGTAAGAGGTATGATAAACAACACTATGTTTATCTATAAAACTCAAACAAATGTGATTTTGCTACAAATTCATGTTGATAATATTATTCTTAAGTCCACCAGCACAAAGGTGTGCAAACAGTTTGAGAAACTGATGACTCAAGGATATGAAATAAGCATGATAGGTGTCCTCACCTACTTCCTTAAGTTTTAGATTAAACAATCTGAAAGAGGCATTTCAATCAACAAAGAAAGATATGTCAATGATCTACTGAGAATGTATGACAAAATTGGTTCATCAGTGAATACTCTAATTATGCCCCCTAACATGTTAGGACCTGATCTCAATGGCAAAGCTATAAATGAGCCTCTATATAAAGGTATGATTAGATCACAAATGAACCAAACTACAAGCATACCTGACATTCAACTCTCAACTGATCTCTCTAAAAGACATCAAACAAACATAAGGAATCCCACCTTAGTTTAGTTAAGAGAATTTTTAGATACCTAAAAGGTGCTCTCAGCCTTGGTATCGGGTATCCAAAATGTTTAGGTTTTGACCTAAAAGGACACTCAGACTCTAACTATGCTAAATGCAACATGGACAAAAAAAGCACTTCAGGTGCTTGTTAGTTGCTAGGAGGAAACTTATGTGCTGGAGTGCTAAAAAGAAGCAATCTGCAGCTATGTCATCAGCTAAAGCTGAAAATGTTGTTGCTGCTGGATTTTGTGCCAACATATTATGGATGAAAAGTCAACTCACTGACTAAGACATCATATATGAAAAGGTACCCATATTTCATGATAACACTAGTGCTATCACAATCTCTAACAATCCAATTCAGCACTCAAACATAAAGCTTATTGATATCAGATCAAGAATCATATTCAAAAAGGGACATTGAATTTCATTTCACTCCCTTTCAATATTAACCTGCTGATATCTTCATCAAGCCTCTGGATAAGCCCTCTTTCAAATGATTGATTGATGAACTAGGTATTGATGAGGTGTCATTTTATACACTTTTTCGGGGTCGTTTAACTCCCTAAATCATGCATTTATGCCCAAAATAGGTACTTAATCGTTCCTTTTGAAGTATTTCGCATTTGGAAGACATTTGAAAGAATTACACGTGACTTGGGCTCATTTGGAGAAGAAACGGACAAGACTACAGACCTACACCAACACCACTCAAGATAATGTTCTCAGCAGCTAGAGATGGCATCACCAATATAACATGACGTTGTCACAACAAAGACCAAGACGGCATCACTGGATCTCACGACAGCGTCAGAGTATACGACCCAGACCATTATCTAGAATATTCTCTCTCATGACAGCATCACGGTTAAAACGCGACGCTGTCACAGTGATTTTCCTATATATACAAACTCGAATTTAGGGTTTTGTGTTTGTAACTTTAGAATAAAAAGAGGGTATGAACCCTACTTCGTTTAGCAGCTATTAGGGACTATTTTAGGGCCTAAAAACCCTATTGTACTTCCTCCAATTCATGTTTTAATTTAGTAAGGTTTACTTAATCATTCAATATGTCTTGTTGTGTGATTATTTATTGTTCTTACTTTATCTTTAACATGCTTGGCCAAACCTCCTATTGTGTTTATTTATGATTGTATGAAACCTAGAATGTAGATCTTAGTGGTGTTGCTTCTTGTGATGGATGTGCATGTTAGGCTCTAGAAAACCAGCTTTTGTCTGTATCGCTATTGATATGTCTAGGGAAACATGATTGTGTAAAAAGGATACCATCGGGTAACAGTCTTCATACTACCTTTCCCCCTAATATGGTTGATCCACTTTTAATATATTTCACATGCACTTAGTGAGCTCTTAGGGTCCATGTAATAGTCTTCATGCTACCTTACGTGTGCGTTGCTCTATCGGAATACTAAGTAGATGGCTGGTTCGTGTAATTTGTTCATGACTTAGGAAATAATTACATATTACATCTCAAGTGTGACAAAGCAATAGGTAGAATTGGATAGCTAGAAAGGAGTAGTGCATCCCAAGTGAATATGCTTCGTTGTATAATTATCTCCTCATTAGATTAGATTAAAAGTAGAACCAGTTAATACAAACCAACTCTTAAAACCATAAGTTTACTTGCTTTCTATAAAACATGAAAATACAAAAATAATCTTCCTTCAACCTTTATACCTTAGTGAACATTCGATCCGGCCTTCACAGTGTTATTCCCCTAGAGAACTGGTATGTGTTTAATTACACATACCTTTTACCTTTAAAAACAAGCTAAAATAACCAAAAACAGAATTAAAATGCCAAAAATATGCTTGTTTTGCTAACTGTGTTGTGCAGGAACGGATATCTAAGAAAAGGACAAAAAACGAAGCCAAAACGACAAAACCGGACACAGAATGGAAAAGCGTGGTAAAGACAAAGTCAAATCAAAGCCCCAGTCTAAAAAAGTTAACCAAAGTCAAACCCGAAGCCATAAATGAAGAAAAATAAGTTTATGGGCCAAAATTACCAAATTCCTAACTTATTTAATGAAGAAAATGAAGAAAACACATGTGAGGGACCCAAACTGCCATTTTACTAAAGTATAAACCACAAGGGGTGTTTCTGCCCAAGGGATATACTTGTATAACCACAAAGGACCTCTTTTGCAAGAATACATATAACCCTTGGGGACTAAATCTGCCAAGTCCCCAAAAGTCTTCCACCACAAGGACTTAAGGTGTAATAACATAATACACTTTGGGGGACTAAAGTTGCCAAGTCCCTAAAGTTTAAACCTGTTAAAATACTGTACATCTCCCAACCCCAATTCCCGCCAACATCACAACCCCACCTCTATCACCTTCCCTCTCCTCGAATATTGTTCATATCCGTCCAAAACCATCACCACCAGCAAACCCTACCCCCACATGGGCACTCGTCCACCTTGGCAATCCCTTATGCTACCATTGGTCAAGAATTTTCAAGGGTTGAGATCAATTTGAGTGGGCAACAAGATACATGAATGGCTCAGATTGGGTTTGTGTTTCTACACACACAACAAACACACAAGACTCACTTCTCTCAGAAAACAAGCACACAAGGTTAAAGACAAAAGACCAAAGTGAGACCCTAGCTCGTTTCTATAAAAAGCCTTTGTAAGCCCTTGAGGCAAAGAGTTTGTTTTTTTTGGAGAGTAGTTTTTAGTTCAGTTTAAAATTTGAAGTTTAACTTTTATGTATTTATATTTTTTAAGGTTAATGAAAATTTCAGCTTATGTTTTACTTTGTGTTCCCAAGTTTTCCATTTTAACTTTTGTTTTAAGCTCTCATATAAGTTATCAATAAGCTGTTTACATTTTTGTACAAGAATTAAGAAAAGGAAACCAAAAAGAAAGAAAAAGGTGTGCTGAATTAAGCTTATAGATGAATGGGCAGACATGGATGGCTCATTGGGTTCTTAGTATAGCTTATTTATAAGATTGGGTAGGATTAGAGCTTATTTAGGTTCCACATACTCCTGTTTTGAGCAAGGATCAAAGGTACATTTCTCTTTTCAAGTTTCTGTCAACTTTTCAAAATTTAGCTTATTTTTACTGTTCATTTGCTTAATATGCTTATTTTGCTTATTGAGTTCTTAATTACTGCTTGATTATGCTTATTTTCCCTTAATATGCTTAGTTTAGTATCTGTTTT
>BQNB010050451.1:0-35751 GCA_026074375.1 Tanacetum coccineum | reverse complement strand
TCATGTGTAAAGCAAGTAAAATCTTTTGTAAAAGCATTCATGTAACGCTTATGAAATTGGAATCAATAATTTTTTCTTAGGAAAACAAGCATGTATTCTCACCTCAAAATAGTTATGAAAACCATTAAAGAAGAAAAGATGGGGCTAAGAACTCACCGTAAGTGGATGATCGAAGAGAAACCAACAATGAGAAGATGACTCCAAATATTAGTCGAGGCCTATAAAGCAAGTCACGACTTAGAATGATATATGATATCATTATAATAGAATAGTTATACAATACTAGTTAAAGAATTCAAAACATAAACAATATTGCACCAATACTAAACCAAAGTGTTTTTAAAAAGTCAATTGATGTCTAAGCTGGGGTCAAACTAAAATAAACATCTACTAAGTCTCGTCCCTTAATTCCTATCTTAATTGGATGTGGTCACACTTTTCATTTTTCCAATCCTAGACGTAAAAGTTAATTTTCTGATTTTAGTCATTTTCAAGAGAGCATAAATCCTAAACCATAAAAGATATAGACATGAGGCTTTCAACCCTAGAAAGGAATTGAAGTATACTTTCCATAACATCAAGCCTCATATTCCAATTGTTTACCAATTTTTAGAAAAGAACAATTTACTATCGCTAACTCAAAACAGAAAATTACCTTTTGCAGAATTTAGCCATGATCACCGGACCATATCTCTCATTCTATAAAAGATATAAAGGTGAGGTTTTAACCCATGGAAAACCACATGACTCTAGTTTTCAAAACATTAAGCCAATCATTCAAATCATTTACCAATCAACGGGAAATCAACTTTTACTAACCGAAGGTCAAACCAGATTTTTAGCTGAATTTCTTAGTTTTGCCGTTTTAGTCATAAATCCTAAACTAAAATAGCAATGAGGTTGGTTCTAATTGGAGGAGTTAGCTCATGATGTCTAGAATCTAACCAATCTTTAAAACCTGGACCTACTATACAAAATTCTGGAGAAAAACATGTTTCCCAATAGCAACTCCAGAATTGACTTCTTACCGTAAAATGACCATAACTTTCTCATACGGAATCAATACGGGAGTATCCAATTCGCACATTGAACTTAAGACTCCCTCTATCCAAATATGAAATTTTCTCAGTATCTATAGACCAAAAATTTGAAGAACAAGATCCGTTTATCTGCTGTCCCAAAACAGTCCACAAATTCCTATTCTATATCAATCAATAACACATCCAAATAATCAATTTTTCCATCACAAGGCTACTAATCATTCAAGTAAATCATCTATCATTCATTTTTCATCACTTACACTAATTAATCTAGATCAATCACAATATGCACATGCATGTTCATAAAAACCCCAAATTAATAACATGCATTCAAGAAAAGTGAAAATAAACAAAAAGGGGTTTAGAGACATCACTTACCACACTATAAAAAAGAAGTAAATGATCCAACATAAACCCTATGTGGGTTGTGTTTCTTGTCGTGGCACCCACACACACAAACAATTAAACCCTAACTTGGTTTTGCCTCACCAAACACTAATTATCCACTCCTTGTTACTCCTTTTACACTTAATTAGATCAAACCCTTCAAAATCAAAAATTAAGAAATTAATAACTTTAGAAATAAATCATGCATGATGGTTATTTGTTATTGGATAATGATTGGGGTTAGTTTATGATTGATTTTGAGTTGAATAGAATTGTTAAGGTGGGTTTTTGATGAATGTTGATGATGGTTTTGGTGTGGTTCGACACTCATAGTAATGTGGGAAGGAAGATGGATTTTTTTTCTTGAATGATTGAGTGTTTGTTTGGTTCGGTTATTAAGAGAGGGGAGGAAGTGGGCTTTTGGCCCATTCTTGCTTATCTAATAATACTTATTAACCTTGGGCCCTAAAACCTTACCTAGCCCGATACTTTCCTAAAACGCGATTTTCGTCAAGGTGCTATATAAAACTCGAAGAAAGCGTAAAATATAAAAATAAAAATAATTTGGCACTCAAGGCCCGTATACGGAGTCATTGGTTTCTCAATTGATAAAAACGGATAATTTAAATTCTAAGATTCGCCAGAGTTTTAAAATTGACGATTTCAATAAAAATCGACTAAAATAATAAAATGAATTATTTAAAATTTAAGGAATAATTATTAATTCAGAATAAGTAGTGACCTTAAATACGGGGTTTTACAAACATTAACTTTAAAGAAGACAATAGTAACTTTATACACCAGCAGCATTAACTGTATACAAGCAGTAGTAACTACTTAGAATATTTTCTTCTTTCTTCATCAGCAGTAGTAACTTTACTCTAGCAGTACTAATATATACTAGCAGTACTAAGTTACACTAGCAGTAGTAACTAAGTTATACTAGCAGTAGTAATATACTCTAGCAGTAGTAACTTACAGTACTAACTACTTAGTATATTTTCCATCAAAGTCAGTGAGCAACACTAACTTTAGCTTAGTAGCAGTAACTAATACCTTAACAGCAGTAACATCATGAAGTCTTTTAATCTTAACAATCCTCCCCTAAACTTGATATTTATCTTCAAAATCTCAAGTTTCTTCATTAAAAGCTTCATTAATCACCAGGAGGATGCTTCAAAACATTTCATTGATGTACATAGCCTTCCATAATCTGCTTCTTGACCAATCTAAGAAGATCATATGCCATTTCACACTCATAGTTAACTTGAAGTCTTACATAATTCCACAACTGATGTTGTGTGTTCTTTGTAAGTGGATACATCATCTCAACCAATAGATAATAAAGTATGTTATGCATTGTTACACAATAAACTCCACAAGAATAAAAAAGCTTCTAGTTCAACACTTTAGCTAATCCTTGTCGATTCCTCCATATATTATCTTCAACATGATGTTCAAACATGGTCTTTAAATTTTGAAATAAGAAATTATCCATGTGATCCACTGACTTTGTCTTCTCAAATCTGGCTTTAACTATGCTCTAAAGAACTTTTAGGTCTTCTCTGTTAAAGTTTTTGAGCATTTTGCTAAAAGTATAATACACCTGAGAATTTCCATCTGCTCTGATGATTTGGAAATAGTTTTTCCTTCCTTCTTTGTAGATCTTGTAGTCAACAATTGTAGGAGACTCAGAAGATAAGGGTGTAGCTTTAATAGTCGCATCATCTCCATCATCAGGAATGATTTCCAAACATTTCTTAAGCTCTGCAGATTCATTCTCTGCTTCCATTTTCTGCTTCTTAGCATTCTCTTGCTCAAGCTCATCTCTTTCTCTCTTTGAACTTCCTTCTTGAGCTTTCTTTGAGCTACCTTCCATCAACTTTGTATCCATAGCCATAAACATGTTTACCCTTTTCATTGCTTTGTTAAATAAATCTTGAATATCAGCAAATGACTTAGTCTTTAAATTTTTGGGCTTCCATCCATCCATGTTTTGAGATAGGTACACATGATACTTCTTTGTTGAGCTTTAGTTGGTGGTATATTCTTCTTTTCTTCTACTCTCTTTGCTTCAAAGAATTTCCTTCTTTTCTCTAAAAACTGCTTAAACAATCTTGCCTTTTCATCATCAGTTAATTGTTCTTGCTCTTCTTCTTGCATTCTTTGAGCTAATTCATAGTCAGCCTCAATTTTAGCTTGAACATCATGCCATTGTTCTATCACAGCAATGTTGGCTTCATTTTTCTCCCTTGCTAATCTCTCATCTTCACCAATTTCATCTTGTAATCATATAGCTTCTTGATGATCAAATCTGATTTGATCTTTCTTCTTTATCTTCAAAGGTTCTTCAACCATGATTCCTTTACCTTTATCCTGAACCTTGACTTGTGATGGTTGTTGAGAAGAAACTATTGGTGCTGGTGTTTCACTTGGCTCTTGTAAGACAATCCCTTTAACCTTAGGCCTTGATGTCTTTATTTCAATTAATGCTTTAGCCAATGTAATGTCATCTATAGAGACTATAGGAGTTGTAGCAGCAGTAGTAGTTGTAATGCTAGCAGCATTAACTTCTTTAATAGCAACATTAACTTCTTCATCATCAACATCTTTTTCAGCAACAACTTCCTTATCATCTAAAACACTTGTATCAAAGATGTCTTGATCATCAATCCTCCCCTGATTATCTGCAGTTTCATCAACTAATGTAATCTCTGCATCTGTATCAATGTCAGCTATCCTCCCCTGTTTGGATGCATCATCCTTATCCAAACTTTGTTCTTCATCAGTTGAATCTCCTCTTGCAGATAGACCAACCTTGTACAATCTTTTTCGCCCATGAGTTCTTGACTTCTATCTCCTTTTAAGCTTCTTTACCCTTCTTTTTAAGCTATCAATTTCCTGAGCTTGAGCAGTATTTGTGTTCTCCAAGTCAAAAACTCTATTCTGCAAGTTGGTACAAATTTCTATCAATTCCTTAAGTTGAATACTATCCTTACCACTGTGCAGTAGATCATTAGAATGTTGAGATACATTCTCTTCATTGAAAGCCTCTTCTTCCATATAAGGTGTAGGACCACTAGGCTGAGTTTCCTGAGCGTCCTATCTCCTTGGCTTCCTTGGTTTTTATTTCTTCTGGGGTTTTGATGTTGATGGTGGAATAATAGTGGGTGTGTGATAGGGATTAGTAGGATTTGCTAAACCTTCACCCATGTGTTCTTGAGCTTGAACCATCATTGTTAGAAATAGGGGTGTGTTCCTTCTAGAAAAGCCTTTACCTACCCTCTTCATGTTCCCAAATACCTTCTTTGTGTGAGAGGGTATAATATAAATTGCATTATGTTTTGACATCCCTTTTACTTATTTATCCAGAAAAACCTGTACAAACCTTGGATACATCAAGAATTTGTTCATACTCTCTAAGTTCTTCACCATATTCTCAAAAATATACTTAGAGAAGTTGAACTTTCAGTTTGTGGCTAAATAGATGATTGTAGTGGCCATAGTGCTACTAAATTCGTTCCATGCAGTAGTCTTAGCACTTAGGCATTGTAGAATAGTATGAATAAAAAACTTCCATTGAGGAGAAAAGAATGCCTTATAAAATGTAAGCTTGTGTGATAGTTTTTCATACCCCACGAGTGTAAGTTGTTCACAAATTTTAGCATTGGGAAGACAATCAACTCCTTTAGCATCTTCCAGTTAAAGTTCTCTTCTGATAGTGGATTCAGTAATGATCACCTTCTTCCTATCCACTAGGGCTTGCAACTGTTCTTCCCCATTAAAAATTGTTGGATTCACCGTCAGTGCATAGTTGATAGGGTTAGCATTCAGAAAATCAATAATTTGCTCAAATCCTTCATGTTCAGTTGGTTTAGACAAAAACGTAACCATATTGTGAGTTTCAGCAAACTTGAGTGTCGACATTGTGATGGGTTTTGATAATAATGATGAAATTGAGTTAGGGTTTATGATTAGAGAGTATTTGTAAGATTGAAAATTATTATATGAGTGATTGAAACCCTTAATCGAAGTAATCGTTCTATTTATGTAAAGTATCCTTAACAGCATTAACCATCATTAGAAGTAGTAAGTTTATGCCTAGCAGCATTAACTTTCAACTGATAGTAGTAAGTCATACCAAGCAGCATTAACTTATAACCAACAGTAGTAAGTTATGCCTAGCAGCATTAATTAGAACCAGTATTAACACCAATTTCAAACACTCAATCTCTCTTTCTGTTTTTCAACTCACCATTTCTCTCAATTCTTTTACTTACCAACTCACCATTTCTCTCAATTCTATGTTAATCCTATTCTATTCTAATCCTATGTTAAACCTATGTTAGTCCTAACTTCCTAATTCTAAAGGGAAAAGGGGGTTTTTCAGTCTGAGAGACTGACACAGTTTGTTTGGTGGAAAAATCAATTCAAGACACTTTAACCTACGCAAGTCAATTAATCAGAAGATAAAAGAGCGGTCGAACCTTATATAAGAAAACTGTATTAACCATTATTAATCCGATTATAATGTTGGTTTGTTTATCTAGTGTAATGATTTCTTCTCTCGAGGTGACATATCATTATTACACTTAGGCGTTACTTCTTCCTAAGACCTAGACACATTAATTCTGTCACAATTAAGGCATCCGCATAAAGTATCCTATTGCTTGATTATAATCTATCTTAGGGATTAATCAATGGTGATCTTGTTAAACCCTAGCTCATAGAGACTTTACCCATTTACCGCTTAATGGCAATTTATACACTAGTAGTTCACTTGTCCAACTATCTAATGGAATCAGAATGTTACTTGTTGAATTATCTAGGTCACCTGCTAGTCAACACGATCAATAAACCATTGGCAATATCCAATTAACTTGTTAAGCCTGAAGCGTATCCTAGACACAGACTTAGAAGAACAATATTTGTGTAACTATTGTTCTAGATGTATAAATTACTATATGGAGAGCTATCCCAGACTCTAGATCCGCTTGGTCCACTTAGCTAGATCTAGTTGAATGATAGGTCGCATACAAAAGCGCATAAACAAGTATAAATTGATAAACATAAACAAGCACGCAACGATGAATCAAGAAATTGAGATAAACAAATACCAAACATTCAATTCTTCATAATAATGGCTAATACCCAAAGGTATTAGCCTTCAAACGTCATAATAAATACAAGAGTAATAATTTAGCCAAGGTAAACTAACCGAGTTAACGAATGATACCAAAAACTGAACGATTACTAAAGTATACGGAATTACAAGTTGTCTCCTATGGAGTTGATAGCTTTGCTCGACCTCTTTTGCTCTTTTTCTCCTTTGAAAATTGACTTTTGGGGTTTAGGTATCGAGAATATGATTTAGCACCCTAAAAACTCATTTTTGAGTTTTCTATTTATAATGTCTGGAAGTCGATTCGATACGGCGTATCCAAGGAGTTGGATACGGCGTATTGGAGTTTCTTGGAGTACGTACCACGCTTGATATCTTCTAGAATATTATATTATTTCCATATCTTGAATACGGCATATTGAGTCTCTCTGGATACGGCGTATTGATCTTATTCCTTTGTGGTCTTTGGTGAACGCAGGCACGGATACGCCGTATCTTCTTGATGGATACGACGTATTGGTCTTCAGAACAATACTCTTAAAAATATCTTTGTTTAAGCTCTAGAATGCGCGCCTTTTGCTAAGTTTCCCCAATCACTCCATAATTACTGCAATTCTCAAATATAAACGATTAAGTAACAGTTCTTTTGCTATAATCATACAAAATGGGTAAATAACATGGGATAAATGATGCTATAAAATAGACGTTATTTGATGTTATCAAATATCCCCCCCACTTGAATCCTACTTATCCTCAAGTAGCCTTTAAAAGTCTACAAAAATATATCCCTAAGGAGATTTTATATTAAGTATTTATTTGATTAATTACAAGTACACAACCATACTCCTCACGAAATAGGAAGATGAAAACTGTAACATCCGAGAATTTTCGAATTTTTGAATGACGATTTTAATCGTTGACTTTTAGGGGCTGGCTTGACTTATAAGAATGACCATCTAAAGCACGTTTTCATTATTCGGACTCTAAAGCAATTTAATGTAAAACGACATTCCTGATAACTTTTCAGTTTTGACCGAGACCTGAAAACAGTCAGAAGGTGACTGAAATGCCCTCGCAACAATTTTGAACACAACGCGTACCGACACAAAAATTATTTAATTACATTAAATTATCGCTTCTTATTAAATAAAAGTATTTAATAAATTATTTATCATGTTACTCAAAAATGTTTATTTAAAAACGCAATTTTTTTATTAAAGTTCATTTTACGAACAAAGATTATCAAAGGCACACAAATAAATAATGAACAATATATTTAAATTTTATAAAAGATTTATAAAATTATAGGCATATAAGTACTCATTTTGTTGGAAAAATTATTTAGAAAACAATGGGCGCAAGTTTCGTATTTTTATTCGTCCGTTAACTAGCCTAAACGAGTCCCGAACCATTATTATATAAAAATTACGCATTGGGTCCTTCTAGTAATATTTACACATATAACCCTCATCTATTGGAGACTTGCCACTTCATTTTTAAACATTGATATATATAAGTATGAGTCATTAGGGTTTCCACACTTTATAACTCACACACACACACACACTTATATTTATCCGGCGCCTACCACCACTTCCGGCCTAGTTCCGGCCATCTTCGCCGCACCACAGCCGGCACACCTCACCACCACCCTCCCCATCAGCCTACGAACACCACAACCCTTTCCACCACGTCAACATCACCATCGACACCACCATCATCATCGTCCCCACCCACCAACAGCCGACCATCATCACCACCATCCCCACTGGCCGATCTTCACCTCCACACCATCGTAACCATCACCACCACCTCGCTGTACAATCACCCCTAAGGGTGCGTTTGGTTTCGTGTCCGCACCAACAAGGGTGCATTTGGTCTAAACACCGCAAGGGTGCGTTGGTGTTATAGAAATATACAAAGGGCGCGTTTGGATATAAGGTCTAGCAGCAAGGATGTTTGGATGTTATAAACAAGAAAAGGGTGCGTCGGGTTTGTTTATTCACCGACAGGGTTTGTTTGGTTGAGCAGAAAACGATAAGAGCGCGTTGGGTTTATGGCAGCAAGGCTGCGTTTGGTCTTGATAAACCCAGCCAAGACTGCGTTTGTTTTTTTTAAACGTAAGGGGTGCGGCTGGTTTATTTAGGAACAAGGGTGCGTTTGGGTTATGATAAACAAATTAGGGTAGCGTTTGGATTTGTTATAGCCAACAAAGGGTGCGTTTGGCTCTTGTAGAAACTGAGTAGGGTGCGTTTGGATGGCTGTATAACAGCCATGATGCGCGTTTGGTGTTGTTTATAACCAATAGGATGCGTTTGGTTTAGGGTACAACAGCAGTGGGTGTGTTTGGATGGCTATTTAACAGCCATGACGCGCGTTTGGTTGCGACAGAAAACACATAAGGGGTGTTTGTTTCTGGGAACAGCCCATATAGGGCTGTTTGGTTCAGCCTTCGGGTGCGTTTGGAATTGCGGTCAACAGCCGTAAGGGGTGTTTGAATCTGGGTTTAACAACATAGGTTGCGAGTGGTTTATATAAATCGATTAATAAAATTATTAAGATTTTATAAATATTAAAACCGGATCTAAATGGTGGAAATGGTTAAATAAATACTTTATTTATTATCTTCACTTTTGCGATTATAATAACCTTAAGGGGTGTGTTTGGGTTTGCAACACAAATAGATTGAAAAAGGATTAAGTTATATAAATTTTAAGATTGTTAGTTTGTAATATTTCAATAACCGGATAAACAAACGGAAACTATACTTTTCAAATGGGATAAATATTCTAGCAACCCGTCGAGGAAACAATATATTAAATTATAAAATAATCTTATATTTTATAATTATCAACTAGAAAATAACATCATAACTGTTGTAAGAGTTTTAAAAACGTCGTTTAACATAATTTGAAGATTTAAAACGTGTGTTTATTTTTATAAAGGAACTGCCTGATAAACCATTTGGGGATATTTGGGCACGTGTCGAATTATTTGGTTTCTTTTATTTAAATTATCTTTCTTATATAATACTTGGGAAGTATTATATAATTGGACCATTTTATTTTACTTGACACCTGTTGGTTATAATACATGTCGTGTATTATATACGCTTCGAGTTATTCTTTTGGTTGTGTATCTTGTTATATAATTCAAAGTATGGATTATATACTTGGTCATTTCTCATTATGTAATATATACGGAATATATTACACACTTTGCGTTTACTTTTTGATTTATTTATTTAACCAACCACTAAACTATTACCACTTTAAATCTAAATCTTTTATTAACGTGTCGCGTTGATGTAATCATTTATCGGAAAAGAATCCAAATACATTATCCTAGACTAGTGGGACTAGGCGTTAAGATTAGTTGCAACATCTTGGTCGAGCCGTTTCTGTTTCCGTTTCGACTTGTACTCAATGTGTACATTCCCGCCAATCGTTCGTCATCATCGATGTGAGTTTATAGCCCCTCTTTCACTTGTTTTACATTTACTTTACAAATCTCGGGGGAGAATACATGCTCAATACAACTTGTTTACATATTCGTTTACAATATCTTTTACATACTATTCTACACACTTGGTTTACATACTTGATTTTGCAATTCATTACAAACACATTTACATGGTTGATTTCAAATTGGTTTACATACTTATTTGCATAGCTCGCTATGGGATACATTATTTGACTTTATTTTTGGTCACGAATGCATACTTTACATTTGAAATGATTTTCGGATCACGATTTGTTTGGCGCCTGCGGGGCCAACAAGCATTACATGCCCGGGTGTTCTTGGAGGGAACACCCATGATGGGAACACATTATTTGTATCACTGCCCGAATCGGGTACATACAACAAGTCTACGTCACAGCGTCATGAACTGTAAATCACTTGGAGGGTGAGCGCGAATGTTATGAAATAGATCTATTTGGGATCGATAATCCCCGTTCGAGTGATTAGCTATCACTTGGCAAACGAACGTTATAGCATGTTGTCTGCGCGTATGTTATGAAATAGATCTATTCGGGATTGACAATCCCCGTTCGGGTGATTAGCTATCACCAGGTAAACGAACGTTATAACATGTCGGATCATGTTGGGGACTACAGGGCCCCCCGACACATACATACTTGGAACATTTTGGTGACGTTAAATTTGTCATGCATTATTTATAAAAATCTTTGGGATAAGATTGGTACTTTTGGTAACATAAAATGGGTCGTGCATATTTTATAAGTATTTTACATGGTACTGTGATGACACAGTGGATAAATATATTTGTTGAAACTTACGTTCATATTTAAACTAATCTATGAACTCACCAACTTTAATGTTGACACTTTTAAGCATGTTTTTCTCAGGTGAATTAGATGCTTGGATTATTTGATGTGCATTGGAGTCTTTACATTCAAGTTTTTCATGGTGATGCAATTATGGGACAACTATTATTTTGATTTCAGAAAATCAACGAGATTGTTTTACAAACGACACATTTAGAGGTCGTTCTCTTGTATCTTGTGCTATTGTATTATGAAGTAACGCCCCCTGACATATTTCCGCTGCGACACATTTTTGGGGGTGTTACAGATTGGTATCAGAGCCAAGGTTATAGAGAACTAGGTTGCATATTTTACCCTAGACTATAACCGTTTTCACAAACATTGCATCACATCAAACATTTTCAAAGTGCATACACGTTACTTGCTTATGTGCTTACATTACGTGCTGCATTAAGTGCTTACTCAAATCACTCAACTAATCTATGTGGTAACATGTAACTAATCAGCTTAATTGCTCGGTCATGACGAGTATTCTATCATAAGCTTGGCAAGGATACACATCTATGGAAAGGCGTACGGTTGATTACTCTAACTAATCTTTCATCGATACCAATGTTCTAGGAGGGCGACAAAGACCACACATACACACCTAAATCCACAAGATAGACGCATGTGACTGCTCATTCCCACCTCAAAAAAGCTAAAGATTAGGAATAGTAGAGTAATATAGGGTAGGAACCTTCTAACTTTTACCAAAAGTCGTAAACCAATGAGGTAGCTAAGACATGCATACACACCTGAATCTACATGATAGACATACACGCTCAATCACATCTACGTTCAAGTAAAACCAACGGCTAATCATTAGGCGAGAGGGAACTAAATTGGTGTTAAAGAAAAATCAAGAAAAAATAGATTAAGACTAAGTTACAAGTTGCTAGACACTTATTTTCCCGACCGTTATATTACAAAGACACAACTATTTACAGCGTCTTGATCATAGATCAAAAAACAACAACCTAAGTTGGCATTCCCATAACAGTCAACTTCCTAATCATTCCAAAACTTTACATACTCTACAAGGTAAGTGGCTATATCTTCCACTTGGTACAATACTCTACATCGTTGATTTTTTTGACGTATCAACGAATAATCGATCCTTCGTATAATTCCTTTCGTAATGCTCTTTGCGAAACGATTATAATCAAATTTTCTCTCTCTTTTTGTATTTTTCTCATTTTTTTGATTTTTTTCTAACTATACTCAAACCCCGGTGTAGTTTCACCATCTTCACGATCATAATAATTCTAGATAATTCCTTCGGTAATTCTTCGTTCTTCGAATTCACCATTAATTGTGACGGTAGTAAAATCACATTAGTTTTGACTACTAATATACATTCCCATTTGCAATGTGCAAATTTCCAACAGCACCAAAGATAGAAAATGACACAAGACTCGGGGAAATATAAACTCTACACTTTAAGCAACTAGCAACTGTAAATTAAACTTAATCTAACAGGGTAGGTTAAGGTGTAAGGGTGTAAGGAAACAAATAGTTGGTGTAAATTCTTAAAGGATTGGTTCTACGAGTTGTTCTAGGGGTATCTTACTATAAAAATGAGAGTAACAAAGGGTTTAAACAGGAGGTTAACTAACCGGTGTAGTTAGTTAATACACAACATGTATAGGCGATTTGGGTGTAATCCTAAAATTTACCAATTTAAACAAGTTACTCCATCTAAATCCATAGTACTTATTATTGCGGTCTCGAATAGATATACCAAGCCAAGTTCTAAAGTCTACAACATCACCTGCACACTCATATTTTTGTAGAATTTGGGTAAACATTTGGAAACGGATAGGCTAAATTCTCACAATATCTAACAAGGGTTATTGTGTGCGGGTTATGTAACATGTAATTTCACAAAAGTATGCTTAAATTTTTTTAAAATTTAGGCATAGTTTAAGCATTTTAATGTGAAAAATAGGACAAGTATCATTCTAATTCCATCCCCCCACTTGAATTATACAACGTCCTCATTGTATATATAAAACATTAAATACGGGAATATAAAAAGAATTAGAATGAGAAACTCCACTGATATTTGCTCGGTAGATTCTCCAAGCTGCGTTTATTGAGCAAGAATATGTGTTGAACAACCGTCTTGAGGTTTCAAGACTCCAACACTTCAAAATTTTCCAGATCGTAGATTCTCCACCATTATTTCTTCGAATTTTTCTTTCTTTAGGTCCTGTGTAAAACATAGGAAAAAAAGTGCAATCCTATCTTTGGTACCTACGGTTAATTTAAATTAAACTAAACAAACTAAATACGAGCCAGACTGTGGATACGGCGTATCAAGTAAATAAATACGGCGTATTCGTAGATCAGACCATAATGTTTAAAAAGGTTAATAAAATAAGGACTGATAACGTCTAGACATTCAATACGCCGTATGGTATGGAGCGGATACGCCGTATTGATATCTGGGAAGACAGACTCGATAAAAATAAATAACAATATGGGTTGTCTCCCGAGAAGCACTTTTGTTTACAACGAAGTCTTTAAGTTAGACTTTTCTTCAGCTTCCATTTATTTGGTGCATGCAACCTTCCATCCTTCGTCCTTCTTCTGAAAAATATCTTGATAGATTATGGTCATATTATCATTGTTTCTTTCCTAAATGTCATATTCATAGCTTCTAATTGCAATATATTCTTCATTGGGTCCAAGCGAGTATTGAATAGCTTTGAACTTTTCTGATTTGCACCTCCTTTTGTTAGGTTGCTTGTCAATACATTTGCATGTGTTGCTATGTTTGCGCTTTGCCTGACCTTGTTCATCATTCTTCTTGGTGTCACTATCTCTATGTTTAATCAAATAAGGCTTGAAGAACGAGTCAGTAGTTGTATTTTTACTTAGCAAAGTGCTTTCATTAATTCGTCTCTTATTCCAATCCCCATTTATCCAAGCATGGAATAATACTTTCTTAGTTCTTCCATCCACTTTAGTATGTTTATCAAATGATGAATTTACCCGTGATATGAATTCGAGTTGATCAATTCCCCAGTTGTTTCCTCCGTCCAACATTTCTTCTTCACCATCATATGATTTGGGGTAAAATTTACAGAAAAATTTCTCGACAAGTTCTTCCCAAATGGTAATTTCTCCTTCTCCCTCACCAATCCACCATTCTTTAGCATCTTCGGCCAATTAGAGAGGAAAGATTTTTCATTCGTAGTTGATGGGAATCTATGCCAGAAACGTAGATCAGATCGACTAATTTAAGCATCATAGCAATATGATCCACTACGTCTTCATCGTAAGCTCTGTGATACATATTCTACTTTAATTCTTCCAAAAATTCATTGTTTAGCTCAACGTTTATGTTGTTACTAGTGATGAAATGTTTTGATTTAATTGGAGCTTTTCCTATGTCATCACGTAGAATTGGTTCAGTCATGACTTCTTGTGGTATTCTTCTTCCGTCTACTAGCTCTGATAAGTACTTCCTGTAACACAGGTAAAAATATCAGTATGATTTGCTCTGAAGAAAGATAGATATTTTTTTAGCACGTAAGTCAATTTAGAAAAACTTGGAACCAAATTCTATTCCAGATGATGGATACACCATATCCAATGGAAGTGGATACGCCGTATTAATCAGTTAGAATGAATACGCTGTATTGGTCAGAAAACTGGATACGTCATATCCAGAGGAATTGGATACGCCGTATTCAATCGTCGACCAGAACAGTGTAAAAGAAAACAATTAAATACGAAAAACAATTAAATATATACAAACAAATAATTAAAGACAAATATACAAATAATTTATAGAATATACAAGAATATACACTAATCTAAATTACACTAATCCTAAGTGTTAGATCTAATCTAATGTTAAAAACCAAAATATCAAATAAAAATCAAGATTAATTATCACTCCCCGGCAGCGACGCCAAAAACTTGATGTGCTATCATTGTATGTGTGATTTTACTTATTCAAGTTTTAAATTTATATTTTGCTGACTAAACCAAAAACAACACGTTAACGGGCAGTGTACCCAGTCAGTAGTAGTTTCGTGGTAAGTAAAGTGTCAAAAACTTGAAGCGAGGTTAAATCTATCAATTTATTTAATATCTTGGTTATCTATTCTAAGTTAATTCTATTCTATTCTAATCTTATGTTAAACCTATGTCAGTCCTAACTTCCTAATTCTAAAGGGAAAAGGGGTTTTTTTCAGTCTGAGAGACTGGCATGGTTTGTTTAGTGGCAAAAATCAATTCAAGACACTTTAACCCACGCAAGTCAATTAATCAAAAGATAAAAGAGCGGTAGAACCTTATATAATAAAAATGTATTAATCATTATTAATCTGATTAGAATGTTGGTTTGTTTATCTAGTGCAATGATTTTTTCTCTCGAGGTGGCATATCATTCTTAGACTTAGGCGTTACTTTTTCCTAAGACCTAGACACATTAGTTCTGTCATAATTAAGGCATCCGCATAAAGTATCCTATTGCTTGATTATAATCTATCTTAGGGATTAATCAATGGTGATCTTGTTAAACCCTAGCTCATACAGACTTTACCTACTTACCGCTTAATGGCAATTTATACACTAGTAGTCCACTTATCCAACTATCTAATGGAATCAAAACGTTACTTGTTGAATTATCTAGGTCACCTGCTAGTCAACATGATCAATAAACCATTAGCAATATCAAATTAACTAGTTAAGCCCAAAGCGTATCCTAGACACAGACTTAGAAGGACAATATTTGTGTAACTATTGTTCTAGATGTATAAATTACTATATGGAGAGCTATCCCGGACTCTAGATCTGCTTGGTCCACTTAGCTAGATCCAGTTGAATGGTAGGTCGCATACAAAAGCGCGTAAACAAGTATAAATTGATAAACATAAACAAGCATGCAACGATAAATCAAGAAATCAAGATAAACAAATATCAAACATTCAATTCTTCATAATAATGGCTAATACCCGAAGGTATTAGCCTTCAAACGTCATAATAAATACAAGAGTAATAATTTAGCTATGGTAAACTAATCGAGTTAACGAATGATACCAAAAACTGAACGATTACTAAAGTATACGGAATTACAAGTTGTCTCCTATGGAGTTGACAGCTTTGCTCGACCTCTTCTGCTCTTTTTCTCCTCTGAAAATCAACTTTTGTGGTTTAGGTATCGAGAATATGATTTAGCACCCTAAAAACTCATTTTTGAGTTTTCTATTTATAATGTTTGGAAGTCGATTCGATAGCGTATCCAAGGAGTTGGATACGGCGTATTGGAGTTTCTTGGAGTACGGACCACACTTGATATCTTCCAGAATATTATATTATTTCTATATCTTAAATACGGCGTATTGAGTCTCTCTGGATACGGCGTATTGATCTTATTCCTTTATGGTCTTTGGTGAACGCAGGCACGGATACGCCGTATCTTCTTGATGGATACTACGTATTGGTCTTCAGAACAATACTCTTCAAAATATCTTCGTTTAAGCTCCAGAATGCGCGCCTTTTGCTAAGTTTCACCAATCACTCTATAATTACTGCAATTCTCAAATATAAACGATTAAGTAACAGTTCTTTGCAATAATCATACAAAATGGGTAAATAACATGGGATAAATGATGCTATAAAATAGACGTTATTTGATGTTATCACTTTCTCTCAATTCTTTTTGCTCACTTTTCTCTCTATCTGTTTTTGCTTTCTCTAACTCTCTCAATTCTCACAATATTAATTATACATAACAGTATTAAGTATAACTAATAGTATTAACTTAGTAGTATCAAGTATAACTATCAGCACTAATTATACTTAACAGCAGAAACATTTAAGTTATGAGTACTTGTTCCAATTTCATCCTTAGTAGCTTTTCCATTCCATTCCAAACATCCTTCCCTTAATCATGACTTCAAAGATTTAGCATGCGAATACTAGCAATCAAATATTGAAATCTACTTACCTCAAATGCTTTTGTAAGCAAATCTGCAACATTCTGATCTGTGTGAATCTTGATCATCTGAATAAGCTTCTTTTCATTGGAATCTCTGATAAAGTGATGCCTAATCTTAATGTGCTTTGTCTTTGAGTGAAAAATAAGGTTCTTTACTATGCAGATAGTACTCTTATTATCAATATGAATCTTAGTCTGCATAAACTTATATCCATAATCCAGCAATTGATTTTGGATCCAAATTAACTGTCCACAGCAATTGGAAGCAGCTATATATTCAGCTTCAGTTGTGGAATTAGCAACCACTGTCAGTTTCCTGCATTGCCATGAAATTAACCTGCACCCTAGGAACTAACAACCTCTTGTTGTGGATTTCCTATCTAAACTTTCTCCTGCATAGTCACTGTCATTATATGCCACCAAATCAAAAGGTGAATCCTTAGGATACCAAAGGCCTAACTTAGGTTGACCTTTTAAGTATCTAAATTAGGTTGACATTTTTATGTATCTAAGATCCTTTTTAAATTGGTTATGTGATTGTGTGTGTGGGACTTAGAATCTTGCACAAGCACATACTGCAAACATAATATCAGGCCTTGAAGAAGTTAGATACATCAATGATCTAATCATGGATCTATACAAGTGGTCATCTACATCTTCTCCTTTGTCATCCTTGAGCAAAGTCTTGTGGGTCTTCATAGGTGTGCTTGCTGTCTTCACATCAGAAAAACCAAACTTGTTCAAAATCTCATTCACATACTTGTCTTAACTAATGAAAATCCCATCTTCCTTCTGCTTTACTTGCAGACCTAAGAAAAATGTGAGCTCTCCCATAGAACTCATCTGGAATTTCTTATGCATCATCTTCTCAAACTCAGTACACATCTCCTTCCTTGTAGACCCAAAAATGATATCATCAACATATACTTAAACTAACAGAATATCACTTTTGTCCTTTTTGATAAATAAATTCTTGTCTATCTTTCCTCTCTGAAACCCATTGTCTAACAAATAAGTTGACAAGGTTTCATACCAAGCTCTGGGAGCTTGATGCAGTCAATAAAATGCCTTTTCTACTTTATAGACTTTGTCAGGGAAGTCTGGGTCTTCAAAACCAGGTGGTTGAAAAATATAGACTTCCTCTTCAATCTTATCATAAAGAAAAGCACTCTTGACATCCATCTGATACACCACAAAGTCTTTAAATAAGGCATAGGCTAAGAATAGCCTAATTGATTCAATTCTAAAAACAAGAGCAAAAACATCATCATAATCAATCCTTTCTTCTTGTGTGTACCCTTGTGCAACCAATCTTGCTTTATTCTTAATCATAATACCTCTTTTATCCTTTTTATTTCTGAAGACCCATTTAGTTCCTATAGCTCTTTTTTCATTAGGTAACTCTACAAAAGTCCAAACTTCTTGTAATTTGAATTGTAGAAGCTCTTCCTACATAGCTTCTATCTAGCTTGGATCCTTTAGTGCTTGAACTACCTTTTTGAATTATTCTTGTGATAAAAAGAAAGCAAACAAGCAATTTTGTAAGTCTTTATGGTTTGTTCTTTCATGGACAGAACTAAACAAACCATGTGCTTCCAAATTCTTTGTCATTCTTCTTGTTTGAGGTGCTGATTGCAGATCTCCAATAACTTGATTAAGAGGATGATCCTTATGTATTCTTGTAGTAGGAACATGACTAACTTGGAAGTATGTATCCAAATTGTTCATGTCAGCCTCTGCACGGACATCTTCATCATTATTTGAATAGACAATATCTTCCAATTCAGGCATGTTTGGATCACCAGCGCATCCATAGACTATATTCTCATTAACAACATTAGCCTGTATGCCAGCAGCATTATCAGTTGAACTAACAGTATTAACATTGTTAGTGTTGTTGACATTTGCATCCATCTCTTGATTAACTTTTGGCTCTTATGTACTTGGAACTGTACTATCTTCATTCCTTAGATCTTCAGCATCTTTCTTTTCCTCCTCCCCTGATGGTTTGAATCCAACATCAGGAGAATCCTTTGAACTAGAAGAGAATGGTGGATCTTAAGTCCAACATGGTAGCAGTATGTAATCTTTGTTAGGTACTGTCTCCACTCTAGCTTTACCTATATTATCACATGCTTTTTTACCTGCACTACCAATAGATTGATTCCCTGTAACAACTAGCTTATAGTTCATGGATTTGGTTAGTGCATCTATATCAAAAAGCCAATTAGGTCTACTTCCTGCAATATTAGGTGTATTCTCACTAAATTTAACATGCAGGTTCTCTTCCACTATCCTAGTTCTACTGTTAAATACTCTGAATGCTTTGCTATTGGTAGAGTATCCTACAAAGAACCCTTCATCAGTAATTCCATCAAATTTACTGTTGATCCCTTCTGAACATATCTTACTTAGCTTGTTAAAGCATAGTTATGCTGGATAGATCCAAGACAACTATAGTAGAAACTAAGATTGAGAATATCACAAACTATGCGGAAACTAGTTTGCAATACTAAGAAGAACAATAAAACAGTAAACAAGATTTTACTAAACTTTCAGCCTCAATATATAACAATTCCTTTAAATAGTGATAGGGTTACAAAATAACCTTGAAGCTATATAACAACTAACTATGAGATATGAATTCTAGGAATATCTCTAACTATGCCGTATGGTTTCTTTTATACACCAAGAAACCCTAATGGGCATACAAAACGTGTCTACTAATCAATGCATATCTATTCCTAATATATCTCATGCATATCACATTAGTAGTACTAACTATTTATAACTAACAGTACTAACTATATAACTAACAATACTAATAAATTGACCGAACTAACACTTTGTACTGACAGTACTAACTATTACATTAATAGCACTAATAACTTAGACTATTTTCTCTAATCTTTAGCAGCAGCACAAACTTAAACCAACAACATTAAGTTATAGAAGCATCTAATTCCCAACAATCCTCCCCTAAACTTGATATTCATTTTGTTAATCATCAAGTTTCTTCATCTTGATTACTAAGAGGATGTATCTAAACACTTCTTCACTCTTCTAGCTGTGCCTTGATAAATCTGATAAGCTCAAATGCCATTTCACTTTCATGATCAACTTCTAGCCTTCTATTCAACATCCTTGAGAGAATTTCCTGTGTAAGAGGATATTTCCTTTCAACCATCATGTGGATATCAATTCCAGTATCCATCAACAATACATGAACTCCACATGAATAAAATAACCTCTAACTTATCAAGTTGTAGTCTTGTTGAGCTTTCCATATTTCATCTTCCTCACTTGGTTCAAATAAAGTAATGAGATCTCCCCAAAGTAATCTATCATATCCTTCTGGGCTTATTGTCTCATACCTTTCCTTTATCAGTCTGTATAGATCTACCATATCTTGTCTATCAAAATCATCACACATTTCAGTGAATATCTCTTGTAATTTTTAGAACTTCTATTAGTTATGATAATCTGATAATACATTATGTTTTCTATTAGAATGTGTGTCTTCCAGTCAACTATTGGATATTTTGTGGCCAAAGATTCAACATTGATGGCAATGTTATCCCCTGGTACTATATCCAAACAAGCTCTAAGCTCCTCTTTTTTAGCATGATCCTCTAGTTTCTATTTCTTGACACTCTCTTTAACATGTTCTGCTCTTGGTCTCTTTTTACTACTTTCTGCTTGCTTTTGACTGCTATCATCCTTCTTTTTACTATCTTTAACCACTTTAGAATCCATAGAAACAAAATTTTTTACCTGTTTATATGCTTTGTCAAAAAGTTTTTGAATTTCATTATAACTCCTTCCCTTTAGCTGATTGTGGTTGTAACCAGCTTGGTTCTTTAGGTAAGTACACATCCTATTTCTCATCTGAGCTTTTGTAGGTGGTTTACTTCTTTGCTCTGATGCTCTCTGTGCAGTAAAGAACCTCTTTCTTTCAGCAATCAATTCTACCAACATTCTAGACTTTTCTTCAATGGTGAATTGTTCTTGTTCTTCAGATTGAAATCTTGCAGCCATTTGTTCATCAGCTTCAATCATGTCTTGAATGTTATCCAATTCTTGATTAATTGCTGCTTTACTAGCCTCATCTGCAGCAGCTATCTCTCTTTGCCTTCTCTCTAATTCTGCCATTTCTTCTTCATGTATCCTGTTAGCCAGCTCTTCATTCATCTGAATCTGAGCCTTTCTTAGGTTCTTTGGAGGCTTTTTAGGCTCTTGCATAATGCCTTTGCCTTTATCTTTTGGATCAATAGTTAGAAGAATTGTTGTTGATCTATTAAATTCTTCTACATCTGTAAAAGCAACTCCTTTTTCCTTAGCCTTATCACTTATCATCTTTACAAGTGTTTGAGCAATGGTAAGATCCCCATATTCAAATGCCTTTGTAGTAGTTGTTGGAGGTGTTCTTGTTTCAGCAGTACTAATAGATCCAACAGCAGTAGTAACTGATGCACTAGCAGCACTAACTCTAGTAGTAGCAGTGTTAACTGCACCACCAGTATTAACTATATCTCCTTAAACATTCTCCATTGCTTTATCCACCATATCATCAACATCATCAAATTCATCATCAAAACCACCTTCTTCAAACCTTGTCTTCAAATTCCTCCCCTGTTTGGATACATTCTCCTTATCCAAACTCTTTCTCTTGGAGGTACCAATCTTGAAGAGATTCATCCCTAGAGTTCTTGCCCTTTTCTTCTTTTCCAATCTTTTGACTTTCTTTTACAGCTTTTTGATAACCAAGTCTTGAGCAGTCTTGGATTGTTCCAAGGCAAGAACCCTGTTTGACAATTGGGTACGAATAGCCATCAATTCATTTATGTTAGGTCTACCCTCATCACCTCCAGGTGTATGACCTCATGAGAGAGGTGAATCACAGGGTGTTGGTGGTACAAAATCCATCAAATCATCTTGATGTTCCATACTGTCCACTCTACTTCCAGATGTGTTAACTTCTAAGAGAGTTGGGTTATGGGACTATTTAGATGTAGTCCCAATCCTAGTCTGAGCATCTGCATCCCCTAATTTGGTATCTTAGCACCTGTGTCCACTACCTAAACCATTTCCTTGAGAAGATGGTTCATTAAGTGTTGCCGTGTATTAGGTCTTATGGATGTTACCACTTTCCTACTCTGCTTCTAAGCTAGTAGCAGTAGTGGCAGCCCTAACAACTTTGTCATCCTCTCCTGTATAGACAACCTCATCACCAACCTTCTTAAGGGGACCACTAGACTGAGGAATCTCAGTGTCCTGACCTCTTTTGGTTCGCCTAGGTGTGTGATTCTTTTGAGGTTGTGATGCAACAGTAGGAACGTGTTCTTCATGAGAGGGTGGAGTAGTTGAAGATGGTGGGTTCAGAGGGTTGCCCTGAACCTTCACCCTCAACTACTTATGGTACCAACATAGAAGCAAACAATGGAGTAATTGTCCCTGAAAAATCTTTATTTTGTCTTTTCATATTAGTGAAAACCTTTTTAGTATGGACAGGTGTAACATAAACATCATTAAAAGGTTCTGCAAGATCAATCTGATTATTCAAAACAACTGTAAAAATCTTTGATACATTAAAAATTTCTTAGAAGTAGGATTCAAGTTCCTTAACATACCATCAAAAATTAATTTAGAAAAGTTAAATTTTTAACCCTTAGCTAAACAAATAACTATTGATGCTAAATTGGTTGAAAATTCATTCCAAGCAGTTGTTTTTGAACTCAAACAATGTAGGATAGTATGTATAAGGTACTTCCACTAAGGGGAAAATAAAGCTTTTTGAAAAGTAAGTTTAGTAGAAACTCTTTCATACCCCATCAATGCAAGATTTTCAAAAATTACATCATTTGATAGACAAGTAATACCATCCTCATCATTAAAGTGAAGATCACTCCTCACTGATGATTCTGATATTACTACTGTCTTGCCATCAATTGTGGCATGAATTTGCTTCACATCATTGACTCTTTTGCACTTAGCAATAGCCTAAAACTGCTCAATATAAGAAGCATAGATAGTAAGACTTACAGTTAAGGCATAATAAATTGGGCTAGTAGTAAGAAAGTCTACTATCTGATGAAATTCAACATTCCTATCAGTTCTTTCCAAGCAGGCCACCATGTTGTGTTGGTCAACGAATTGTAGATCAGCCATTAATGAGTAATTTAGATGGTCGGCAATGAATGTGATTAGGGTTTGTAATTGAGAGGGTATGGGAGAGATTAGGTGAAGGTATTGTGTGTTTGAGAATGATTTTATAGAGTTAATAGCAAACCCAATAGCGAATAAACCATTATATTTACACTAATCCCCCTCAACAGTATTATCTCCAATGGTAACAAGCAGTAGTAACGGTAACCCAACAGTACTAACTTTGGCTTACCAGTACTAAATTTTGCCTAGCAGTACTAACTTTGCCTCAGCAGTACTAACTTTTGCCTAGTAGTACTAACTTTCACCTAGCAGCACCAAATCCTGCCTAGCAGTATTAACCTTACAACTACCAGTTTTAACTCCAAATACATCACTAATACCATCTCCAAACCATATCAATCATCAATCTAATAAACACATCTTCAGAGATTAAGTAATCTAATGCTAGCAATCAAAAAGTTAAACCTGCTAACATCAAATGCCTTTGTGAGTAGATCAGCAATGTGATTTATATGTATCTTAATTACTTGAATGAGCCTCTTCACATAAGAATCTCTGATGAAATGGTGCCTTATTTCAATGTGCTTGATTTTTGAGTGATATACTAGATTTTTCACTATACACATTATGCTTTCATTGTCAATGTATATATTGGTGTTCATGAAATTTAATCCATAGTCAAGCATCTGATTTTAGATCCATAACACTTGTCCACAGCAATTAGCAGCAGTAACATACTCTGCTTTAGTTGTTGAGTTGGCAACTACTGTTTGCTTCTTACATTGCCATGAAATCAGTCTCTTGCCAAGAAATTGACAACCTCCTGTTGTGGATTTCCTGTCAAGACTAGCTCCAGCATAATCACTATCTGAAAAAGCTTCCAAGTCAAATGGTGAATCCCTAGGATACCGAAGGCCTAATTTAGGTTAACCCTTCAAGTATCTAAAGATCCTCTTCACAACATGAAGATGTGAGACATTAGGTGTAACTTTGAACCTAGAACATGCATAAACAGCAAACATTATGTTTGGCCTAAAAGTTGTTAAGTACATCAATGATCCAATCATTGATCTGTATAAGTGAACATCTACATCCTCAGCTTCTTCGTCTTTGAGCAATGCCTTGTTAGTCTCTATTAGAGTGCTTGCTGTCTTCACTTAAGAGAAATCAAATTTCTTCAATATATCAGTGACATATTTGTCTTGGTTGATGAAGATTCCATCATCTCTCTGCATGACCTGCAACCCTAAAAAGAAAGTGAGTTCTCCCATAGAACTCATCTGGAACTTCTTGTGCATCAATCCTTCAAACTCTATACATAAAGACTTCTTAGTAGACCCAAAGATGATATTATCTACATACACCTACACTAACAGGATATCATCCTTGTCCTTCTTGATAAACAAAGTCTTGTCTATGATGCCTCTTCTAAATCTATTTTCTAATAAGTAGGTAGACAAAGTCTCATACCAGGCTCTAGGAGCTTGATGAAGACCATATAAGGCCTTTTTTACCTTATAAACCTTGTCAGGGAACTATGGATCTTCAAAACCAAGAGATTGGCACACATACACCTCCTCTTCTATTATACCATATAGAAAGGCACTCTTTACATCCATCTGGTACACAATGAACCCCATAAATGATGCATATGCCAAAAATAATCTGATTGCTTTAATTCTAGCAACATGAGCAAAAACCTTATTATAGTTAGTTCTTTCTTCGTGGGTGTAACCTTGTGCAACCAGTCTTGCCTTATTTCTAACTACTATCCATCTCTCATCTTTCTTGTTTCTATAGACCCATTTTGTACCAATAGCATGCTTACCTTTGGGTAAATCAACCTATCTCTAAACCTTCTACAATCTAAACTGTAGAAACTCATCTTGCATTGCCTTTATCCAACTTAGATCTGTCAAAGCTTGAATCACCTTCTTGGGTTCTATTTGTGAGAGAAAATAGGAAAATAAGCAGTTCTGATAATCCTTATGGTTGGTTCTCCTTTGCTTTTGATGTAACTGATCATAGCATGTTCTTGAGAAATCTTGGTCATTCTCCTAGTTTGGGGTGCTAAAAGTGGGTACCCTATGATTTGCTCTTTAGGATGATCCTTGTGAATCTTGGTTGTGGGAATAGGACTGACAACTGTGGTGAGTTCCAAGTTGTTAAAGTTAGCCATTGCACCCTCAACTTCATCATCATATGCACCACTAAAGATTCCAGTATCCTGCAGATCAGCAGTATCCTTTAAATTAGGCATGAGAGGATCAGTAGAAAGATCAACATTTGGAAGAGTAGCAACTTTAACAAAGATTGATCAACCAAGATTAACATAAGAGGATCCAGCAACACAAACATGAGTGAACATCCTATAGGTATTGTTGTCATTAGCATCCTTGTCTTGTCCAAACATACTTTCAAACTCATTCCTTTGGGCTCTTTCTCTTCCTGGGTCCACAGTAGTAAAAGTAGAACTAACAGCATTAACTGGTGAACTAAAAGTATTAAGTCTGTTAGTACTGTTAGTGTTAGCATCCTCCACTTGACCAAACAATCTTTCAAATTATTGTCCAAATTGTTTTCTAAGGACCTCTTCTTGATTTTTAACAGCCTTTTCTTGACCATTTTTGTCACCTTCTTTTGCTGGGTCCTGAACTCCATTCTCCTTTCTTGGAACTTCAGTACTGTTCTTTCCAGCATCATCAGCAACCTCATCTTCTAAGCTCTTTAGACCTTGAGAATCAGAAGTCAATAATGGTAGCAGTACATATTGGGGACCAGGAACTGTCTTCTTTCCAGCTTGTCCTACATCAATATTTGCTTTGGTACCTGCATTACTATTAGTTTGATTCCCTGCAAAAACTGGTTGATAATTCATAGACATGGTTAGAGTATCAATATCAAACATCCAGTTAGGTCCAGTTCCTGCAACATTTGGTTTGTTTTCAAGAAAATTTATGTGCAGATTCTCCTCTATAATTCTGGTTCTAGTGTTAAATACTCTAAATACTTTACTAATTGATAGAGTATCATACAAAGAATCCATCATCAGACTTTCCATCAAACTTACCTAGGTGATCTAAGGTAATTAGGATTGTAACAGGACACCCAAAAGGTCTCACGAAGCTTAAGGCATGTTTTCTACCTAGAAAAAGTTCATAAGGGGTCTTGTTGTGAGGCTTGATAACTAACACCATATTTTAGACATAGCAAGCAGTATTAACTACTTCAGCCCAAAAGGTAGTTAGCAATTTAGAATCTGCTAGCATAGTTCTAGCTGCCTCTATTAGTGTCCTATTTTTCTTCTCAGCAATACCATTTTACTGAGGAGTCCTAGCAACACTAAATTCCCTCCTAATACCCTTCATTTCACATAACTCATTCATAATCCTATTCTTGAATTCAGTTCCATTATTACATCTGATTGTTTTAACCTTATGATCTATTTGGTTTTCTATTCCTATTATGAAGTTCTTAAGGATCTCATGAGTCTCATTCTTAGTGGCCAAAAAGAAAACCCAACTAAATCTACTAAAGTCATCAGTGACAACTAGGCAGTAAGTCTTTTTATTTATACTCCTCATAGAAACTGGGCCAAATAAATCCATGTGTAATAACTGTAAAGGTTTGCAAATAGAGCTCGCAGTCTTGGTCTTACAGGAGGCTTTGTGTTGCTTTCCCTTCTGACAAGCAACACATGTATGGTCATTTTCAAAAAGCTTTGAAGGCAAACCTCTTACAAGGTTTCCCCTCACAAGTTTGTTTATAGTTTTAAAGTTTATATGACCAAGCCTTCTATGCCATAAATTAGACTCATCTAAAGTGGCCTTTGCAAATAAACAAGTTAGATCACCTAATGGAACAACATTCTTTAAATCAAAACTGTACATGTTGTTGTTTCTAGGAACCTTAAGCAAGACTTGACTTTCATCAAGAAGCTTAAAGTCAGGAGAAAGAACAACGCATTCAGTGTTAGTAAAAAGAATACTATTTTTCTTATCACACATTTGTGAGACACTGAAAATGTTAAACTTAAGTTCCTTCACAAAATACACATCTTTAAAGTCTAATTTTCCAGTCCTAATTTTACCTTTTCTAGTAATTTTACCTCCTTTAGCATTTCATCCAAATGCATCAAATCCACCATCAATTTCTTGATAATCTATGAGGTAGGACTTGTTCCCAGTCATATGTCTGGAGCATCCACTGTCAAAAATCCCTTGATCCTGTAAAGCATATTGTGGATTATCCTGCACTCAAAATAAGAGAATTAGTTTCTCTTGGGGACCCAAGCCATTACTGACTTGAGTCTGCCTTGTGGATCAATATAGTTAAATCTTTTAAGAGTGTATGATCCATTGTCTCTAGAGATATGGTCTATTAAATTTCCTTTTGGTCTCCAAATCTAGCATGCTGAGGACTTAACAGCATTATCCCTATTTCCCTCAGCAGCACTAACTACTGCTTTTGGCCCAGCAGTAGTTACATTATTAACCTTAACAGTATTAACTTTTCATTAAAAGTATTGGTTTTAGTTACTGATTTTTGGTTTAAAGGCCTTCTTACTGGTGAATGTGCTTTAAAATAAGAATATGTTGTTGTTGGTAATGCATCATTCACATTTGGTCTGGGTTCAGCAGTATTAACACGCCTGACAACACTAACTGATGATGCTGCTTTTTAAGAGCTTTGCTTAGCAGCATTAACTGGTACTTGTCCAGACTTTGTTAAAATTGCAGCTGGAATAAAATTTCTTTTAGGATGTGGGTGAGTCAATTTACTTTGGTGGCTCACCCTTGCTGTGTTGTCCCAAACTGGTCTAATTTCCTTTGGACTAGTAATCTTTCCCTTATTATTCAACACTGTTTTTCCACCATTTTATTTTCATAGAAATTATAGTCTTTGATTAAATGGTTGAAACTCCGACATACAAAACAAGTTTTCTTTTTAAACTCAAAACCATCTCCTAGTCTCTGAGTCATTAAAACATTCCAATTTCTTTTGTTACCCCTAGGACTTTGACTCAACTTCCTAGGTTTTTTAGCATTACTTTCATTTTCAACAGTTGTATTCCTATCATTAACAAATTCAATCTTTTCAAAGCTAGGTTTGACTGTTTTCTTTACTCCTTTAGGATTAAACACATTCTCATCTTCACTATTTGATTGCCATTCCTTAATGGGAGGAGCACTAGACCTAACAGTTTTAGGTTTTTCTAAACTATCCTTACTAGTTTTAGATGCATTTGTTTCAATTTTAGGCACACTAGAAATAGTTTCACTCAATTTAGATTTAAAGATAGTATCATCTAACCTAGTATAGGATAAGTCAGATCTTGGGGGCATGTAGTTCCCAGTGTAGGGAGGGGGAACTGCATGATATCCCTTACCTTTTTTAAACCCATCATTTACTTGATTCTCAATCCCATCACTTTCACAACTGTCAAACACACTATCAAACACATTATCAAGCACTTCACTTTCATTCACATGAATATCATTCAAATCACTTTCATTTATTTGACCATCATAACCAAGACCAGTCTTGTCTTTAGCACTTATTTGACTATTTATCAGTTTAGTTAGGTTCTTAAAAGATGTTTAAACTTTTCTAGTTTAAGTTTCAAATCATCATTTTCTTTGAAAGCATTTTCTAACTTATTTTTAAACTCTTTGATAGAAATATCTTTTACTTGAACATCACATTTTAAAAATGCAATATCTTCTTCAAAAACAGCTTTATTCTTTTCATGAACAACTATCCTAGCTTCTAATGATTCTAATCCCATTTGATAACCTATTATTTCTAGATTAGATTTATTAAGAGCTTCACGCTGTTGATCATACTATTTTTGAAGAGCTTCATATGATTTTAAACATTCTTTAGAGCAAGTATGTACCTTAGAGTCTGAACTTGATGAACTTGATGAACCTTGAGATGTAAAGGCCATTAGAGCAAAGTTTGTGAGGCCTTCTTCAGCCTAAAAGCTCTAATCATAACCACCTATCCCATCTTGAACAACCAATGCATTTGTAGTAGATGTGTCTACTAGTGCATTCCTTCTTGGAGCATTGCTATTTCTATTCCCCTGATTCCTTAGTGCTCTGCATTCTCTAGCAAAATGACCTCTCCTATGGTAGTTGTAGCATTTAACCTTTGTCCTGTCAAAGACAACAGTCTCTTTTCCATTTAAATCCAAATTCCTTCTTGTCTTCTTTATGAACCTCTTAACTCTCATGGTAAGCATTGCCACTTGCCATTTGAGATCTATTTCTTCAAGATCATCAGTATCAATTTGTTCTAAATCTTCATTGTCTAACTATGGGGCATTAGATTGGTTAGTAAAGAAAGAAAACATGACATCATCATCATATGATGTAGTAGAAGCTTGATCCTTAGAACTAGCAGCAAAAACACTATGAGCAGTATTAACTGTTTCATTAGTGCTGCTAGAGTTATCTGAGGAAACAAAGGCTACATTATGAGAATTTGAGTTTGAACTTGATTGGCCTTTGATCTCAGATTCGTACACCTTCAGATTATTATACAAATCATCCATGCTCAATGTGTCTAGATCAGATTTGTTTCTCATGATCAAAGCAATATTGTTCTAAGCTGATGGTAAACTTCTCAGCAACTTTAGATTTGCATCCTCCTGAGAGATAACATCACCATGAATTTTAAGTTGACTAATGAGCTTTTGAAACCTATTATAGGTTTTATCTAGTCCTTCTTGACTTGATGCAACAAAGTTTTCATAATTCTGCATCTTCTTTGATTCCTTGTTGCCTCTAAACCTATTCTTGATTGATTCCCATAAGGACTTTGCATCCTTGCAGGCATGAAACTTCAGTAGGTTCTCATTAGAAATGGCTAGCATAAGAGTGCTTTTTTCTTTTAGTTCATTTTTCCTTGCTAGATTTTGTTCAGCAGTTTTAGGAGGAATAGGACCTTTAGCACCAACACTAGCTGATGCAACTAGTGAAATTGAGTCACCATTTACTATTACCTCCCAAAGAGCATGATCAGTGAAAGTAAGGTATTATTCCATCCTCATGCTCCATAGTTCATACTCCCTAGTTTTGAGTACTGGAAGTTTTAGTGTAGACACTGTTTGGGTAGTTTCAGATTGTGACTCCATCTTTTATTTGACTAAACAATCTTGTATAAGGTTAGGGTTCTTCTTATTCAAAGTTTCTCAACAAGCTCTGATACCACTTGTTGACCTTCTGAACAGATCTTACTTAGCTTGTTATAGCTTAGTTGTGTTGGAAAGATCCAAGACAACTATAGTAGAAACTAAGATTGAGAATATCACAAACTATGCGAAAACTAGTTTGCAATACTAAGAAGAACAATAAAATAGTAAACAAGATTTTACTAAACTTTCAGCCTCAATATATAACAATCACTCTAAATATTGATAGGGTTACAAAATAACCTTGAAGCTATAAAACAACTAACTATGAGATATGAATTCTAGGAATATCTCTAACTATACCGTAGGGTTTGTTTTATACACCAAGAAACCCTAATGGGCTTACAAAACGCATCTACTAATCAATGCATATCTATTCTTAATATATCTCATGCATATCACATTAGCAGTACTAACTATTTATAACTAACAATACTAACTATATAACTAACAGTACTAATAAACTGACAGCAGTAACACTTTGTACTGACAGTACTAACTATTACATTAACAACACTAATAACTTAGACTGTTTTCTCTAATCTTCAGCAGCAACACAAACTTGAACCAACAACATTAAGTTGTAGAAGCCTCTAATTCCCAACATTTACCTAGGTGATCTATGGTATTAAGGATTGTAACAGGACACCCAAATGCTCTCATGAAGCTTAAGGCATGTTTTCTACCTATAAAAAGTTCATAAGGGGTCTTGTTATGAGGCTTAATAACTAACACCCTATTTTGGACATAACAAGCAGTATTAACTACTTTAGCCCAGAAAGTTGTTGGCAATTTTGAATCAGCTAGCATAGTCTTAGCAGCGTCTATTAGTGTCCAATTTTTCCTTTCTGCTACTCCATTTTGTTGTGGAGTTCTAGCAACACTAAATTCCCTTTTAATACCCTTTATTTCACAGAACTGATTCATGACCCTGTTCTTGAATTCAGTCCCATTGTCACATCTAATCACTTTTACCCTAAGGTCTATTAGATTTTCTATGCCTATTAAAAATGTTTTAAGGATTTCACTAGTTTCATCTTTAGTGGCTAAAAAAAACCCAACTAAACCTACTAAAATCATCTGTAACAACTAGGCAGTACATCTTTTTCATTAAACTCTTTACAAATGTTGGGCCAACCAAACCCATGTGTAACATTTGTAATGGTTGGTTGATTGAACTGACTGTTTTGGTCTTACAAGAAGCTCTGTGTTGCTTTCCCTTCTGACAAGCAACACAGGTTTGATTAATTTCAAAAAGTTTTAAAGGTAAACCGCTTACAAGATTTCCTTTAACCAATTTATTCATAGTTTTGAAATTTACATGTCCAAGCCTCCTATGACAAAGATTAGATTCATCTGATGTGGCTTTTGCAAAGAGACAAGTGAGTCCTCCTTGAGGAACAACATTCTTTAAATCAACACTGTACATGTTATCCTTTCTAGGAACTTTAAGCAAAACATGACTTTCATCAATTAACTTAAAGTCTGGAGACAGAACAACATATTTAGTATCAGTAAAAATAACACTATTCTTCTTGTCACATATTTGTGAGACACTAAAGAGGCTAAATTTTAGTTCCTTTACAAAATACACATCTTCAAAATCCAATTTACCAGTTCTTATTTTACATTTCCTAGTATTTTTCTCTCTTTTGGAATTACCTCCAAAGGCAACAAATCCTCCATCAATTTCTTCGTACTTTGTAAGACAGGATCTGTTTCCTGTTATGTGCCTAGAGCATCCACTGTCAATCACTCCTTTATCCTTCAAATCTTGTTGTGGATTGCCCTGCACATAATGGTAGGAAATTAGTTTCTTTTGAGGACCCAATCCATCACTGACTTAGATCTGCCCTGTACATCAACATAATCAAATTTCTTTAAGGTTATTGATGCACTATTGTTTCTAGAGACATGGTCTAAAACTTTATGCTTTGGTCTCCAAACCCAACATGCTGAGGCCTTAATAACATTTCCCTTATTTCCCTTAACAGCACTAAGAATTACTTTTGGCTTAGCAGTATTAACCCATGTTCCCTTAACAGTATTAACCTTTTTAGTGAAATAACTGTTATTAGCTGCTGTTATTTTGTTAAAAGTCCTTCCAGCAGTTGAATATGCATTATTAAAAACATTTTTTATAGGTCCTGTATTATTCACTGTTGTTCTTGGTTGAACAGTATTAACTGGTCTAGCAGTATTAAGTGAAATTAGCCCAGACCTAGTTAAGACTGTTCTTGGAACCATGCTCCTTTTTGAACTGGGGTGAGTTAATTTATAGAAATTCTATTTGTTCACCCTTTGAACATTGGTCCAAACTGGTTTTGCAAATCTTCCATTATTATACCAGTTATTAAAATCATTTTTCAAATGATAAAAACTACCACACATTACAAGCTTTGTTGAACATCTCAAAATCACTTCCTAATTTTTGAGACATCTGTTGGTTCTAGTTTGTCTTGTTTCCCTTAGGACTTCTGTATGTGTCTTGCCTAATTTGCTCAACAGGTTTACTATTAGTTTTAGGTTTAACAAACTCAATTTTAGTAAAATTAGGCTTAACTGTTTAAAACTTAGGCTCATCTTCTTCCTTACTTTCAGATACCCAATCCTTAATAATTGGTGCTCTATTTTCTTTCCTAGCAGTCTTAGGTTCATTAGACTCAATAGTAGGTTTTTCAACTATACACACACTAACAGACTCATTCATATCAACAAAATCATCTAGACTAGGATAAACTAAATCAGGTTTTGGTGGCATAAAATTACCAGTATAAGGAGGTAGGACAACATTATACCCTAATCTTATTTTACACTTATCCATTATCTGACTGTTTAGAAGTTTACTTAGGCTTTTTGATGAATTTTCAAATTTTTGTACAGTAAGTTGAACCTCGTCTTTTTCTTTTGTAGCCAATTCTAACTTCCTTTTAAGCTCTAGAATATCTAAATCTCTTAAATAGATTTCACGTTTTTAGAGTTTTATATCTTCCTCATACATAAACTCATTTTTCTTAAAGACTAACAATCTAGCTTCTACAAATTCTAAACCAGTTTTATAAGAGACAACACTTATCCTAGCTATTCTTAAGTCTTTAACTAATTGTTTATTTTGTTCTTTTAGATCTTTTACACATTCTAAACAAGATGAACAACAATTTGAGTCATTAGATACCTCAAAGTTTGTAGAAGAATTTGAACTTGTTGAATAATAAGCCACAATAGCAAAATTGGTTGGACCATCTTTTGCTAGGTCACTCAAATCATAGCCAAAGCCATCACATTAATACACTAAGGCATTTAAAGTAGTTTCCTCAACTGGTACAGTCTTTCTGATAAGCTCCCAGCTTTTCCTGTCTTGATTCTTGGGTGCCTTGCACTTCCTTTCAAAGTGTCCTCTCTTATGGTAGTTGAAACACTCCACCTTGGACTTGTCAAACCTAATTCTTTCTTTGTTGGCCGTGTCCAGATTCCTTTCAGTATTCTTTAAGAATCTTCTTTCCCTCATAGTCAGCATAGCAATGTTCCACCTGAAGTCCATCTCTTCTAGATCATCAGGATAGATTTGTTATAGATCTTCATTATCTAGCTGTAGAATACTTGATTGGCTAGCAAAGAAGGAATAAATAACAACATCACTTAAATTTTCAACAGTTGTTGAGCTATCAGCAGCACCCTGAGTGCTAGCAGTATTAACACACTGAGCATTATTAACTACTCTAGTTGCAATGTTAGTGCTGCTAGAGGACAGAAAGGCTACATTGTGTGAGTTTGTAGTTGAGCTAGATGTCCCCATGACCTCTGATTCATAAGCCTTTAGGTTGTTGAAGAGGTCATCCAAACTCAATGTCTCAATCTCTGGTTTATTCCTCCACACAATAGTATGCATAGTCCATTCTTGTGACAAACTTCTTAAGAACTTTTGATTGATTTCTTCTTGAGGGATAACTTCACCATGTATCTCCAATTGACTAATTAGGTTTTTAAGCCTTTCATAGGTTTGCTCAATCACTTTTGTGCTGGATGCAGCAAAGTTTTCATATTGCCGCTCAAAAGATTTTTTTGAGTTTTCTTTGTAGCAGTGTTACCTCAAAATCTGTTCTTAATAGCCTGCATCAGTGTCTTAGCATCCTTGTATGAGTTGAACTTTAGTTAATGCTCATTAGGTAGGGCCATCAACAAAGTACTTCTTACCTTTAACTCTGCCCTTCTTTATGCCTTTTCTTCAACACTTATAGGACGTATAACAGTCTCCTTACCATCAACTGTTTTTGTTACTATAGGTGCATTACCATTTTCTATGATCTCCCGTAAAGTGTAATCAATGCACTATAGGTACTTCTCCATTCTCAGATTCCAAAGATCATACTCACCAGGTTGAAGTATGGGTATCTCAATGGTTTGAGTAGATTGAGACTCCATTACTTCTTGAAAAAGTAGATCTTGTGTGTAGTAAAGTTTCTTCTTATACAAAGCTTCTCACAAGCTCTGATACCACTTGTTTGTCCCAATAGAATAGATCTTTGCTTAGCTTGTATAAGGCTAAGTTATATTGAATAAATTCAAAAAAACTATGATAGAAACTTTGATTGTGAATATCAAAGACTATGCGAAATCTAGTCAATGATACTAAGAAGAATTTCAATGAAACAATAATGTACAAGATCAATAACAAACAGTTTACCAAACTTTCAGCCTTAATATAATACGAACACTCTTAATAGTGTTAGGTATATGACTAAGATACTTTGATACTTATGTGTGATACATTGAACTCTATACCCTAGGACCTCCTTTTATACACCAAGAAGTCCTAGATGATTTACAATATATTCTAAAGACTTAGAATATTCACTAAGATCTATTCTATAAATAACTTATACTTATCTTGTAAGTATTCTTGATCTCCAATCAATCTTTATCTAATCTTCTGTCTTTATCCATTCTTTAACAGTAGAAACTCTTTCAGCAGTCTTAACTTTGAGAAGTTGTAACATTTGAACTAACAACATTAACTTTGAAGAAGACAGTAGTAACTTTATACACCAGCAACATTAACTGTGTACAAGCAGTAGTAACTACTTAGAATATTTTCTTCTTTCTTCACTAGCGGTACTAACTTTACTCTAGCAGTACTAACATATACTAGAAGTACTAAGTTACACTAGCAATAGTAACTAAGTTATACTAGCAGTAGTAATATACTCTAGCAGTAGTAAGTAACAATACTAACTACTTAGTATATTTTCTATCAAAGTTAATGAGCAGCACTAACTTTAGCTTAGCAACAGTAACTAATACCTTTATAGCATTAATATCATGAAGTCTTTTAATCCTAACAGTTCATGAACTAGTTATTGCGACCATCACTCAAACGAGTTCTGACAACAGAACCACACATACTATTGTGTTAGAAATGTAAATAATTCTAAGTTTCACTATGAGAGCAAGAGTTATATGTTCTATAACAACCCATAATTTTCATCAATGTAATATCCATCTATTAAATTAGATGCAATGTAACATCTTTATATACCACCTTTATACAG
>BQNB010050450.1:0-41503 GCA_026074375.1 Tanacetum coccineum | reverse complement strand
TCTTCATAAAACACTCCTGAATTACTGCATTTATCAACTTTAAAGCAATTAAGTACCAAATAATGCAATAATTATATAAAAGTAGGCAAAAAAAATATGATAAATGATATAATAAAGTGACGTTATTTGATGTCATCAGTTAGATTTCATATAGGATATAATCGTTAAACGAGCTGATGAAAAGGATTATACTTTTTCAGGAGTTGATTACAAGTACTTGAACAAATATGACATTAAAGATATGTACCTTCTATGTGTGCAAAGAAAGGTAAACCATGGTGAATGAAGATTTGTGGATTCATTGATTGTGTTTATCAGAACCAAAGTGTTAACATATATTATTCACTAAACTAACACGATCTGAAGGTTGAGAAGGAAAGAATAGAAAGAAAGCCATGTTTATTAGATTAGAGAGAAAAGGTAGAGAGGGAAAGATGTGTGTGTTTTCTAGAGAGAGAAACGCACACAATTTGTGTTACAAAATGATTTCCTTACCCTCCTATGGAAGTATAAGAGGGTATATATAGTTCTAGATATGCCTAACTATCATCTAATAACATTATTAGTCCTTGCGTATCCGACTATATGTAAACTAATGTAATTTCGTATAAGTCTTTATATTTTAAGGCTAATAATATTCTCAATATGTAGACATGTGGAATTACTTACAATGTTCCTAACAAGTACAAAATACAACAAGATAAAGTCTTCCAAAGTGCTTCCAATGCTGAAGATGACATCTTTGTCTTCTAGTCTTGATACTTATACTCCAGCTTTGATCTTCTGTGTCTTTATTTGTTCTGGAACCATTGTATTATACATGAGTTGGATTAACTTCCCCCCAATTTATGCAGCATGTCTTGAAAAGCTTTCTTCATAGACTCCTTTTTAGCGAAGTTTCTGAATTAGCTTCCCCCCAAACCAACATCCATATCTTGAGCAGATTCTGAAACTTTGATGTAGCTCGGACGATCTTCTAACATTGACATTTAAAGTGCACATCGGAATTTTGTAGAAGAATCAGCCAACCATACAAACTAATATTGCTTCTATGATGTATCATGACATTTGGTCTTGGTGAATATCCGTTCGGGGGTACATGCAAGAAATCAACAACAAATCTTCTCACGTATGTAGAATACTTCACAAACCATACTAAGTAAAGTAGTATAAACTACTTTCCTTTAGAAGTTGACCCGATTACATCAAAGTGCCCCCATGATGGTTTCGAACTCTCAGAAGCATCATTGACGTGTGCAACCATATACTCGAGAAATTCTTGTCATAAGCAACAATCTTGAAAAGTTATGAAAGACATTGAAGAACTTTGAAAGATTTTGCTTAGACTGTGAAGTACTGTTGACATTATGTATCTTTAAATTTCCTGTGAGAATTGCTTATTACATCTCAACCTTTAAACTCTTTGGCTAACTTACCAACCTCGTATTTTGTCAGCTATTGCTGTGACCACATGGTGAAGTAAACCCGATATACCAAACTTGAAAATGAAGTAAAATCCCTCAAATTTGTTACTTAAGCTTGCACTGTTGTTGATTGAAGAACGGTGCAGAAGTAAATTTCTAAGTACCCTATACTCCAATCACAAAGTGTATGAAAAGTACAACACCTCTTGAAATATCCACATCTGCATCTACATGTGACATTGAGTACTACAACATAATTCCTTTAAGTGATAGCTATAACCCGTGAGTACTACAATGTAACTCCTTACATAAGGGATAACTAGATAATCCAAGTCACAATCATAAACCATATATGTTCAAGCAAGTCATCAATCGATAGAGGAGGTTTAAAGAAAAGGGGTAGAAAGTATAAGGAAGTCTCGATGATGAAATAAGTAGACGCCTTCATGAAACCCACTTCAATCTCAAATAAGGGATACTAAATCAACTTCGTGATCACTTGACATTTAGAATCAAAATCCATAGTTGTTTTGACGTTTTAGCTAATCTTTAATCTATGACCGTTTTAGCATTAAGTGTTGTGTTTTGGGTTGAATGTTGTTAATATAGGACAAATGTTGTAATGAATTGTCGTTAACGGGTAAACATTGTCTAGATAACGTTGTCATGAAAGTATAATTGTGTGATAAGGGCTTGTCGTGTAAATGAATTTGACTTTGAAGGTTAATTGATCAAACCGCATGATTCTTAGATCAAACCGCATGTGTTGACTAGTCAAACTGCATAAGTTGACAAGTCAAACTGCTCAAGTTGACAAGTCAAACTTCTCTTGAAATGTAGACAAACTGCAGATGTTGACTAAGTCAAACTGCCAAATGGAGAGGTCAAACTGTGTAAGTTGACTAGGTCAAATCGCCTAAATGATAAGTCAAATTGCCTAAGTTGACTAGTCAAACTTTGTGTAACACCCCCAAAATAGGTCGCAGCAGAATGGTAACCGAGGGCATTACTTCATAATACATAAGCACAAGATAGATAAAGAACGACCTCTATATGAGTCGTTTGAAAGATATCGTTTGATTTCAATTCAAAGTTTGTACAAAAGCATCATGCTTCAAGAGTTCACTAATATGAAAACGTAAAGACTTTAATTCATAACCAAATGTTCAAAAGTAATGCAGTAAATCTTTCGTGATGTGAGACCACAAAATGTGACTCAAATATGATGCTCCAAAATGCTATTCCAAATAGCATGCAGTTACTGACCTGAGAAAAACATGCTTTAAAACGTCAACATAAAGTTGGTGAATTTATAGGTTTATGTAAGTATAAATGTAGGACCACAAGAGTTCAATGTGTAAAACAATGTAACACATACAAAATCACAAAATGTATTACGATTGCCCTAAGCTCATGACACTAAAGCTACAACTATGTATGTGTGCATATTTATGCACTAATGTGCCCGTGTAGATGTTCAACCCGCAACATCCAATATCCAGTATGGTATACGTCTATTAGTTCGGTCGTCCGAAGCTAGTAAGCATGACTTACTCGAACGAGGATGTCAATCCCAAATAGATCTATTTTAACACACGCGCTTACTCCAAGTAATTAACAGTTCATGATATTGGGCCTAATGGGTTATCACTACTGAGGCAACTCGTAGCATGTTTAAAAGAGTACTTGCGTCCAAATGTAAAACAGTGCATGAATCTCACCCCGAGATTTATAAAGTGTTGTTAAATAAGTAAAGTGGAGCTATGGACTCACCTCAAGTGATGGAATTTATTTATAGAAAAATCAACTATGAATGTCGTCGATAAGGACCAGTACGCAACCTATTTAATTATATGTTGATTTCGAATACGCATGAAAATATAGAACAATGCACTATATTTTATCGTGTTATATCATCACCTAATAGTTTTAGACTTAGCTTTATAAACCAAAATAATGATCTTGTTAAGTTTACCACTTTTATTATTTTTATAACAACAATATACATATATATAGCTTAGTAAATTTATAAAATAATATTTATAAAGTTTATAACGCGTATAAATATTATATAAGTGATCCTATATTATTTCTTAAGGTTTTTATAGTCCAAACGGACCCGAAACGTCTAAAAACTCAAATTACTATTCATGTCTAGAACATACATTTATAAAAGTGTGTAGGAAATTTTATATAAAAGTTGTCTAGTTTTAATGAAGATTAACTCACTCATATTATACTTTTAGGCTTCGAAAACTCTTATTTTTTTTATCGAAAATTCATTCCGAGCAACTTTCTAGTTTTATACTTACGCCGGTTCGGACCCGAAAGGCCTCAAAAGCACAAAACGAAATCTGATCAGACTACACATAAAGCTGTCAAGTTAATAATAGTTGCCGAAAACTTTAAAAATTTATAACTCCTTCGTTTTACGTCCGTTTTTCGAGTTCTTTATATGCACGAAATCATATTGAGACGTACTAACACATTTTTAAGATTTTAACTCGTCGAAAAATCCGTAACTTACTGTTTAAAATTTGCTGTCCCAAGGGGCGTTTTACATACTTTAAAACTATAATTTTAACCTCATTTTTGCAAAACAACAAATTCTAATCTAACCACTTCAACCTTCTTCATAATTAACACATCCAAACTAACCTAATCCCATCCAACACTTCACAATATAATGAAATAACTTATAAAATTAAATAAGCTAGTTTACGAATAACAAACTTGTTAACATGTTTAATAATCATACAAGTAAGTAGTGTTCTTGATTTATTTGCAAATATTTATAAAAGTCTACTAGTTGGTGATATAACTTAATAATTTTGATGTTCATGTATGTAAATACATTATGCAAGTATAGAAATATGTAAGAACATAATCAATATGTATGAAAATCAAAAGAGTAATGTAGAGTCATTACAAAGCTTATGATCAAAAGAACCCATAGTCTTTGATTTTTAACCCAAAAACCTTATCAAAACCCCAAATCTTGATTTATGAAACCCTAACTTAGATCTTGAAAACCCTTGCTTAATATTGAAACCGTAACTTGGAAATCAACTTAGAACACCTTAGATAATTCCCTTGATCACACTTGTATACTTGTAATATCAATAAAATAGAAACTATAAAATTTTTATGGCTTATATTGTAAGCCGTGAGCTCTTGTAGAGAGAAAGAGAGAGTCTTGATTTTTTTGTAAGTGATAGGTTACGAGAAAGGCTTGTAGTAGGAACCCTTTTATAGTGAAAATATCTATAAAGCAAAGTCTTATTCAATCCATGAATCAAGGGGAAGGGGTGCGGTTGTAAGTGATTGGCATTGGGGAGGGGGGAGTGGTCTTATGTACGATAGTTGCTAGGTGTAAGAAGACTTTGAATAAAAGGCTCAAACTAGCACATGGTAATTTCTAAGCAAACTTGGTATAGTTTTGTGTATGTTTATCTATATACAACCGGCCATCGTGTGTTTGTGTGCAAGAATTATATTTTTTTAAAGTATTGGGTATAATTGTGGGTATTTAGTTAAGTGTAAAAAAGTGGTGTAGTTTACATGCATGCATGAAACTAAATATTGCGAAACGTAAACGTTTTACGTAACGTATAAAAATAAAATATGAAAAGCTATTAATTATCTTCGTAATAATTATATGACACTTGTTTGACGTAAAATTTTATTAGTTTAATGCCCGTTTACGTTAATTGTTGACTTTTGGTTTACGCGATTTAACTTAACGGTTGAATTAAAAGTAAATGCTTAAAAGTTCAAAGTAATAATTTGAGTTTATTGACGTAAAATAACCTAAAATTATGGGTTGTCACACTTTGGATCAAATCGCACTTCTATTAATCAAATCGCAGGTTTTTGTGCCAAACCGCACATGCCAAATCGCAGGTTTTGTGCCAAACCGCACATGCCAAATCGTAGGTTTTGTGCCAAACTGCACATGCCAAATTGCATGTTTTATGATCAAATCGCATGTTGAGTCTGCCAAATCGCATGTTTTGCTGAAAAGTACCATACGACCAAAAAACTTAAAAAACCTCTAAAAACCTTAATTTTTGACCTTTTTCCATTTTTTTTTCAAAACTCATTATATTTGAGCTATATCCATCAAAAAACACAAACTTTAACATTTTTATCATCAAAATTTGTTTCACTTTTTCAAAAGTTGCGAATGGATATATATAGCCTAAAAAAACGTCATCTATGCCCACGAATCCATCAAACACAAACACAAAACGCCCTTGGTTAGCTCTGATGCCACTTGTTAACATATATTATTTACTAAACTAACACGATCCAGAGGTCGAGAAGGAAAGAATAGAAAAAAAACCATGTTTATTAGATTAGAGAGAAAAGGTAGAGAGGGAAAGATGTGTGTGTTTTCTAGAAAGAGAAACACACACACTCTATGTTACAAAATGATTTCCTCACCCTCCTATGGAAGTATAGGAGGGTATATATAGTTCTAGATATGCCTAACTATCATCTAATGACATTATTAGTCCTTGCGTATCCGACTATATATAAACTAATGTAATTCCGTATAAGTCTTTATATTTTAAGGCTAACACAAAGTGATTTTGGAAAGAGTTCATGACTTCTAGCTAGGGACTGAGAGCTACCTATAAAAGATCAACCTTACTGCTCCTACATTGTTTTTTCCTGGTATTGATAAGCTTAACCCATATTATGTGGTAACAGAACCTTTGGTAGGACTCATTTACCTGAACAACCACGATAATAAACAGTTTAAGGATGCTCAATAAATCTCTAAGTTTTGTGACTGGACATGGGAAAGGTGCTGGAATCAAATATCTACATAAATAATGAGCTTGGGTTTGTTAGACCTCCTCTAAGTGAGAATGACAATGATATGATGAAGATGTTCAAAGAGAATATTGAAGAATGCTTGAAGCATCGAAGACAAATGAGGAGGTGGGAAAGCTATTTTTGTGGAAGATCAATCGCAAATACAAGATTTTTACGTCCTGAATGATCAATCCTTATGGGAGATTGTTAGGAATGGAAAAAGACTTAATCATTCTTAATCAAGATTTTCTACAAGCTATCTCTATAGACGAGCTAGGTCAACATATGTCATCGGTCGAATAACATACTATCCTTAAGTATCGCCTCAAGATTCCATTATATATGGCTGATGCTATATGCCCAGTCCGTCGCAAGGCATGTTTGGATTCTTTTAGGGAATGTGTGGTTCATTGTAAAGAGCTCCCTGGTTTCAAGTACCGACACAATATGGTTAGGGATGTCCTTTTGACGTATGTAGGCGTGCTAGGATCTCCGCCAAGAAAGAAACACCTGCGAACTTTTCGACTTACAATTGGATGGAAGATCCACACTGAGACCGACTAACGTTTTGTCTTTTGGATGGGTTGGAGGGAAACATGCGTGCGTGGATCTAACTGGGTTTCTCCTCTCATGGGTTTGAGTAGTCGGGGTTTTACAGTAGGACAAGCTGCTTTGAAAGACGCCGTGTGCAAAGTGACAAAACACGAGAAAACATGCATTGAAAATCAACACGTGTTTATTCTTTTCGCATTTAATACATTTGGTTTCCTTGCACACGAGGCGGTGAAACTCCCCAACAGAGTCAAACGATTTATGCATAGTAATGTTACGAAACCTAAATCCACATATGTTGTTTAAAAAAGAAATAGTTTTACAGTATAGAAATAACTAACGACGCAGTTTGTTGCTCATTTTATTTTTTATTTGATAAAATGAGAAGCGATTTGTACATTATTTTTTTGCCATACACCACAAAACATGCATTAAAATGTTGTACTGTGTATATCACTGGATGTACTTTTATGATGTATGTCAAAAAAATATTTATCTATATACTAAGAACTATCACGCTAAGAGACAAAATGGCTTAGCCCTTTAGTGGGCTTTTTTTGATCCGTTGTTGATACTATTTGATATACTTTGGACATGTCCATACTATACATTTTAGCCATCAACTGCTAATTTTATCATTCTGTATCAACTCCTTCGAAAAGTCCATCAAGCCATAGTAGAACGTAGGAACCCTTCTAAAACTTCTTATTTTATTTTGAACAAATCAAAGTAAAATAGTTTAGCCATCTAGATTTTTTTGCATATAATATCAAATGGGGACGCGTAGAAATCACTCAAACACACATGAGTCATGCCAAATTGTGCATCATGACACGGTCCTGTTACCTTCATGGCTAGGAAACAAATAGTGGCCTTGTTCTCCAACTAGAAGGGTTCAAAAGCAAAGTCAAATCAAAGTTCATTTTCAAGGAATCATAGCAAAAGGTTTAAATAGAACAATAATAACGGATCATATAAACGAACCAAAGATAACAAGGCATATAGCAAATCTACAACTTCACATAAGTAATCAAAGATAGAGAGGAAATATGTCATGGAAACCTTAACGATAAGTCACTGGCATACCTGTTACCTTTATCCAAGCAAAGCAAAATAGCCACAGCTAAACACCACCAGAATATTCAAATCACTTCCCGTCATGACCGAACCTAAAAGAACATGATGAATTCTAATTACAAACCATTCATGTTTAAGTTATACTTTCTAATTTATGAATCTTTCCATTTTAGTAACTTTCTATTTTTAGAAACTTTCCATTTTTAGTAACTTTCCATTTTTAGTAAGTTTCCATTTTTAGAAACTTTCCATTTTTAGCAACTTCAATTTTAGTTAAATATACATCATATGAGATCTATTAAGTATTTTAAATAGATTAGGGACTTAATATGCCAACCTTACAAGCTTAGGGTTAAATATGACAACTTTCCATATTTTAGGGTTTAATATGCAAAATCAACAATTTTCAAGGTTAAAAGTGTAAATATCAAAGTTTCACATTTTATTCAGATTATACCTTTCATTTTCTGTATTTACAAGTCAAACCCTTAATTTTACATAATTTACATATTTAGCCCTTTTGGTTTATTAATTAATTAAACCATTATCATTAATTATCCATAATTAACAAAACAAGCCTAATAATTCCAAATATGACAAAAATCATACTTTATAGCATTAAATACTAACCAAACCCTTATACTTTCAGAATTACAATTTTTTAGTCCCTCTATTTAATAATTAATTACTAATACTGAATTCTATGTAATTAACCAATTTTAAAACCAAAATAATGATCAAAAATACCTTTTATACCCCCCAACTTATTTATTCACAGAATATATTAAAATATAAAAAACATGTCACGAACAGACCCCAAATAGTTTCAGAAATTATAAAACAAGTCCTCCTATAATTTTTTATACCACAATCGGCTAACTAATAAATTCACAAAACCCTAATATAATTTTTTCCAATCACAAAAATTTTAAAAAATTAAATCCCAACATTGGCATTTAGATTACATACCTGGAAAAAATAACAAAACCTAAACACTAATTCATTTTAACAATAATCCCTTGTCCTTTTTCCCCTTTAATTTTCGAAATTCGGCAAACACAATTAAATCCAAATAATTATTCGATATCACTCTAAATTTTCACAACAATTTATCGGATTATATGTGATATGAACCCAAAAACCTTAGAAAATATAAAAAAAATTTTATCCACAATAGGCTAGCCTCATTCAATTTCTCCTTAGAAAAGATAATTTTATATTGTGATATGAACAACTCTTCCGTCGCGATTAGCCTCTTTCAATTCTCCTTAGCAACAACCCACAATCATCATTAGTAATCTCGATGAGCATCCGACCTTCAAACAAACGTCACCTACTACATCCCAGTCTAATAGGTGCTGCGACATTACCTACCATACAAAGCTCGCAATAGTGCTCCTTAGTGTGGTGAAATTGCTACTTGCTACAGCTTAGCTTTACTATCTCCTTGATGCTGAAGCATGCCAACTATTATTGTAGGCAAACTCCACAAGCACAAATATTCATCCAACCAGCTACCTGTCCATTCCAAAGCACACGCCATCAACATATCTTCCAAAGTCTGAAAGTCCTCTCTGACTGACCCATCGTTTGAGATGAAATGCTGTATTGAACTTAAGACGAGTTCCCCAAGCATTCTGAAATCCTTTCCCAAAAATGAGACGTAAACTTCGGATCTTTCTTTCTGACTCAATAGAAGTCGGTGTACCATGCGACTAAAAAGACGATTCCTTCGAAAAATCTCCGTCCAACTTACTAATACCATAGTTCTTTCCGGATGGGAAGAAATGAAGCATACTTGGTTAGCCGATCAACAACCACCCAAATCGCCTCATGTCTTTTCTGAGTAGTAGGCAAACCAGTATACGAAGCAGGGCAGAGAGAGAGCTGTGAGAGATCGTCATGCGCGCAGGTAGGGTGCACACATAGGAATCTCCAACGGCTTTAACAAAACACTTAGCCCTCTGAATTTCAATTTGTACAACTGCTGACAAGTCATACATTGGACACAAAACGTAGCCACAACCTGCTTCATGCCGTTCCACCCAAAAGTACTGTTTCAAATCTCTGTATCTATCTGTTTGAACCTGGAGTGAATATAATTGGAGAACTATGAGTTCCCGTCATAACATTCTTCTGCGAAGTGCTGATCATTAAGGATGAACACATATTCTATCTTCAAACCACACAATAACCGACATCACAACACTGAACTCAGTATGTTTGTTTCCGTCTTCAACAATCTGCACAATATCCCACAACTCAGACACCGTCGTCCCTTTGAGTTCTATTGATCTTTAGCAAGAGGTTAGACTCTATCCCACATATTTGCCCAAAAGCCATCAGAACCTCCGTACCATAGCTCACATCTAAACGATCTAAATTCAAGAAGGATCATGGAATCAAAACAAGCTATCATCCCAGATTTTCATTTCGACTAAGTGCGTCGGCACCACAATACCTTGCCGTGGTACTGGATGTTAGTGTCATATCTTTCCAGAAGTTCCAACCATCTCTCTGTCTCATTTAAGTACTCGCTGATTAAAAATATATTTTAGACTCTTATGATCTGTAAAAATTATCACAAGCTTCACCTTACATAAAGAGTCTCCAATCTTCAATGCAAAAACCACTGCAGCTAACTTCAAGATCAATGGGTTGGATAGATTTACTTCAGAAGGCTCTCATCTGCCTTGAAGCGTGAGCGATCACCTTCCATGTTGCTGTCAAAACACAACTCCAAAACCTTTTCTCGGATGCAATCACAGTATATCTTAAAACCACCGAAACCTGTATGGAAGAGTCCAATATCGTAGCAGTCATACCAATCCCGCTTCATTCCTCAAAACTCTCCTTACGCTCATTAACCTCCACCGCAAAACTTCTCACGCCTTACTCATCAGCCTGGGTAAGAGGTAAAGCTAATCGTGAGAAAAAACCCTCAACAAAACGTTCCGGTAATAGCCATGCACAGCCCCATAAAAACTTCTCACCATCCGTCACCGTAGTAGTTTCTCGGCCATTAATTTATAGCTTCAACCTTTGATATCCATAATGAATCAGTCTGCACTACAATATTGACCTAAGAAACGCGACTTGCTGTAACCATAATTCGCACTTGCCGAAAAATTTCAGCATACACCATCTTCTGTCTATAGGAATCTCCAACACAATCCGTATATGTTGCTCATACTCTCTTCAACTTAGAGTAATACGAGAATGTCCATTCGATGAAAAAACAATAACGGAACTTATCAAGGTACTCGTGGAAAATATGTTTCATCAAATCCATAAACACAGCAGGAGTATTAGTCATGAAAACCAAAATAAAAAAAAAAAAAAAAAAAGGCCATAACCAATAACTACGTAGTGGCCATAACGCGTACGAAAAGCATCTTATGAAATAACTTGCTCTCCTCAACATCACACTAAGCTAAAGATAAACCAGATCGCAGATCAATCCTTAAAAAATATTTTGCCCCTTGCAGTTGGTCCAAAACAAATCGTACGATTCGCTAGGAAGAGGAAGCGGTTACGAATAGTAATTACTGTTGAGTTCAGCGGTAAATCATCACAATCGCATGCCTCACCCATATTTCTTCTCTACAATAGACCGTGCACCCCACGGTGAAAACACTGGTCTAATTAACGCCATTCTCCAACATCTCTTGTATACTGCTCTTTTAAACTCTTTCAATTCCAACAGGTGCCATACTATACGGAGCCTTTGAGATAGGTTCAGCACCGGGAGTTAACTCATGCCAATTCAATCTCTCTACCGGAGGAAGTCCAGGAAGTTCATAGCGGAAAAATCACAACGAATTCACGAACAACAGAAAGATTTTCAATATTAGGACCCTCTCCCAAGATGTGTCCATAACAAAAGCCATGAAAAACCATGGCAACCCATCGAGAAATCAAGGTTCGTGCTCTAATAGAAAAAACTTCATTAGCAGAGAATGACTAACGGACTTAAGCGGTGAGGAACCATGATAAACAAATTCAGGTTGGCGAACGTTACCAAAGATCACAGTCTATCATAAGCAGTCAATGGTAGCTCGATGAGGAAAGGCAACCAATACCATGCCAAGAAACACATCAAAGTCGACATAAGGATAAGAATAAATTCGCAGGACGAACACGATCATCAAAACGTAGAGAGGGCAAGTAACATATCGTGTTCAATAAGCTTAGTGATCTTCATTGGGTGAAATTATTACACGTTTAATTTAATGGTGTATTAGAGTCATATTAAAGTTCGAGTCTACCGGAGTCAACCATCTGAACGATCGAGAAAACGGTTAGCAAACGAAAACAAGATAGGTTTTACGTAAGAGAGTTACGCATGAAGGAACCAATGTCTACCAAGCCTCACAAACAGGTCCATTCAGCCTAAGCTCTAAGGTCATAAGACCTCGTCATGATTAACCTGGCAGCTCTGATACCATAAATTGTAACGCCCCGACCCAAAAGGGTAGAAGTATTACAAATATGGTGTGACATCAAAAGCATACATAATCATAACACAAGCTAAACACAAGCTGGAAGTCTCAAATAAATAACCAAAGAAAAATAAGTCAACATGACTTAAGGTACATAAGTTCTCAAAAGATAGACATATCCAACGAAATAACAAATGTCTTGAAAAGAAACAATTCATATATCAAAACTAAGATCTCTAGGGTAAGTCCACACTCAGCACTCATAGCCTGAAAGCAACCCCAGCTCCTAGCTATAGATACCTTGCCGAGGAAAGGAAAGTGCGGCTGAGCTTACAAAGCCCAGTGAACAGATATATATATAATCGAATGCAAAAAGATAACGGAAATCAAAGGATATGATACAAGGTACAAAGGATATCACAAAACATGATCAAAGGAATACAAAAAATATAAGGTAAGACAAATCAGAAGTCAATTCATAGTGTAAGGTAAGATGAAATCAGAAAAATCAAATCAAGTCAGAAAGTGGGGGGGGGGGGGGGGGGGGGGGGGGGGGGGGGGGGGGGGGGGGTAAAAAAAAAATAAAAACAATTACCAAGCCCAAAAAACAAATCATAATCATAGTACCATGGAGTAGCTAGCTCCAAATGTGAAAGACGTGGATTGCACCCAATCATCAGTCACCAAATATCCAAATATCATAATGTCATAATCCATCGAATACAAAACAAATCTAGGATGCATCCATACGCCCCTTAAACAAATAATAATCTTCATAATGCGCATATAATATCAAATGGGGGACGGCGTGAGAAATCACTCACTCACACATGAGTCATGCCAAAGGTGCATCAATGACACGGTCATGTTACCTTCATGGCTAGGAAACAAATAGTGGCTTGGTTCTCAAACTGAAGGGTTCAAAGCAAAGTCATATCAAAGTTCATTTCAAAGGAATCATAGCAAAGGTTCAAATAGAACATAATAACGGATCATATAAGAGAACCAAGATAAAAGGCTTAGAGCAAATGTAGCAATTCACATAAGTAATCAAAGATAGAGAGGAATATGTCATGGGAAACCTTAACGATAAGGTCAGAATATCTGTACCTTATTCCGAAGCAAAGCAAAATCAAAGAAACACCACAGGAATATCAAAATCACTCCCTCTTGACCGAACCTAAAGAAATGATGAATTCGAATTACAAACCATTCATTTAAGTTATACTTTCTATTTTTAGAAACTTTCCATTTTTAGTAACTTTCCATTTTTAGTAACTTTCCATTTTTAGTAACTTTCCATTTTTAGTAACTTTCCATTTTTAGCAACTTTCCATTTTTAGTAATATTCATCATTTGAGATTCTATTAAGTATTTTAAATAGATTAGGAGGGACATAATATCCAACCATACAAGCTTAGGTTAAAAATTACACTTTCCATATTTTAGGTTTAATATGCAATAATCACATCAATTTTCAAGGTAAAAAGTGTAATATCCAAAGTTTCACATTTATTCATATTATACCTTCCAATTTCTGTATTTACAGTCAAACGAACCCTTATTTTACATAATTACATATTTAGTCCGTTTTGGTTTTATTTAATAATAAACATATCTTTAATTATCCTAATTACAAAACAAGCCCTTTATAGATACAAATATGACAAAATCAATAACATTAAAACATTAAATACAAACCAAACCTTAGAACATTTTCAAATTTACAAAATAAGTCCCTCTATTTTAATTAAATTAATTTCTAATTAACTTATTATATTTAATTAAACCATTTTCAACCAAAAATAATAACAAAATGACCCTTTTATACCCCCAACTTTATTTATTACAGAATATATTAAATATAATAACATGTCTAAAACAGACCCCATAGTTTCAGAAATTATAAAACAAGTCCTTATACTTTTTATACCACAATCGGCTAACTAATTAATTCACAAAACCCTAATATAATTTTTCCCAATCACAAAAATAATTATTTCCCAATCATTGGCATTAATTACACCTGGAAAAAATAACAAAACCCTAATCCTAATTCATTTTAACAATTTTCTTTCCTTTTTTATTCCCCTTTAATCGAATTCCGGCAAACACAATTAAATCCACAATAATTATTTCTGTAATCACACTTCTAAATTTTTTCCACAACAATTTATCTGAGTTATATGTGTATATTACAAAAAATGCACACTAATCAAACAAAAAACAATAGAAATAAAAAAGAATAAACCTTAGAAAAATATAAAATGAATTTTACAAATAGTTTAAATGCCGATTACATAATTAATCCAAAATTAGGGTTTCGAACATGTTTTAATTTATAAAATCAAAATAAAATGCATGAACATTTTTCCCAGGTATATAACGAATTAATATGATGAAACATGAGTTATAAAAATACCTTTGATTAACCTTATGAATTTTATAATTTAGAACCCGGTCGCGTAATCGAAACCCAAAACCAATACCAAAATCGAACAAAGCCTTATAAAATCTTCCCACTATTTTCCCCACACTCCTTGACCTTCAAATCACCTTAGAAAAATTCGTCCTTGCCTTGGAAAAATTCGAATGTGCCGCCTCTTGATTTTATTAGGGTTTTTGGTTTTTGTTTTTAAGGATTTTATAAAATGAAAGTGAATAAAAGAGTTATAATAGGATTATGCCGAGATTTTGGGTTTTTCAAAGAGATAAAAATCAGAAATTTAACTTGCAATATTTATTTGTATTTATCCTTAATTATTTTGCTTTAATTTGTATATTATAAGTAAATAAATATACATATTTTCGGCATATATATTTATACATAAATATTATTTATTTTTCTTGTATAACATAAAGTATTTTAATCTTACAAAATTTTCATAATTGCCATATGTTGTATTTTTATAATTTCTAAACTTAAATTGAAATTTATGCATGCTTTTATGAATTTTCTTGCATTAGGGGTATTTTGGTAATTTTACACTTGTTGAGATTTTTAGGTTTTACAAACGTTTTGTCTTTTGGATGGGTTGGAGGGAAACATGCGTGCGTAGATCTAACTGAGTTTCTCCTCTCATGGGTTTGAGTAGTCGGGGTTTTACAGTAGGACAATCTGCTTTGAAAGACGCCGCGTGCAAAGTGACAAAACATGAGAAAACGTGCATTAAAAATCAACACGTGTTTATTCCTTTCGCATTTAATACATTTGGTTTCCTTGTACACGAGGCGGTGAAACTCCCTAACAGAGTCAAACGATTTATGCATAGTAATGTTACGAAACCTAAATCCACATATGTTGTTTAAAAAAGAAATAGTTTTACAGTATAGAAATAACTAACGACGCAGTTTGTTGCTCATTTTATTTTTTATTTGATAAAATGAGAAGTGATTTGTACACTATTTTTTTGCCATACACCACAAAACATGCATTAAGATGTTGTACTGTGTACATCACTGCGTGTACTTTTGTGATGTATGTCAAAAAAATATTTATCTATATACTAAGAACTATCACGCTAAGAGACAAAATGGCTTAGCCCTTTAGTGGGCTTTTTTTGATCCGTTGTTGATACTATTTGATATACTTTGGACATGTCCATACTATACATTTTAGCCATCAACTGCTAATTTTATCATTCTGTATCAACTCCTTCGAAAAGTCCATCAAGCCATAGTAGAACGTAGGAACCCTTCTAAAACTTCTTATTTTATTTTGAACAAATCAAAGTAAAATAGTTTAGCCATCTAGATTTTTTTAGCTCTTTTGAACAAATCAAAGTTTAGCTGAATGAGCTTTTTTCAGTAAATCTTATTTTATTTTGCATCAAATGATATTTTGGTGCTCTAAATGAGATACAACATTGTTAGCACGTATCGTTTAGATGCACCATCTTATCGTTTCCCAAGTGAATTTTAAATGAAAAAGATGCAAAGTAGCACTATAACCACATTTTACATGGACGAAAGTACATATAATTTAGCTAATTTGATGAAATGCATCTAACATATGTATATGCATCTAATTACCGTATATACTAAAAGGCATCACACTAGAGGACAAAACATATATGGCCTTCGTTGGGCTTATGGTGGCCTTTTTTTTTGGCCCAAAATCAAAAGGGCACCGTCTGTCAATTTTTTTTTTGCACAAAATAGGTTTCGAAAATACAAATTTACCACATATCATCCTCTAACTTATATAAAAAACAACTTACCCATGCATTGTAGCAACAAGTTAACCCCGCCGTAACGCGCGGGTCACTTTCCAACTCGTTGTGTACAAATCAACTCCCCTGATAAAATATCAAATACTAAATCAGACCATTTTGTTTTTCTTTAAAAAAAAAACAACAAAAACATTTTTTTCTTTTGATTTTTAGGTTAGTAATACAAACACCCTAGTTATACAATGTCTTAAAACAATAGTTTTAGCAAGTCCTTATAAAAGCCCTAGAAAACCCTCATATCTCACCCCTTTCTCCATTTACACAAACATCTTTTTCTCTTTCAAACCGCCGCCGTTACCCTTTAGCGGCGAATTTACCCTTTCCGGTCGGATCTCCGGCTATCTATCCATACCCTTCCCTCTCTCTTTCATATCAAAAAACAAAACAAATATCACTACCCTTATCAAAAAACCGAAAAAAACCTAGGGTTTCATCAATCTTAATCAAAAACTCATTTTTAATATCTAAAAAAAAGACAAAAACTAGGGTTTTAACAGATCTTTATCAGTTTTTCTTAAAAACCCGTTTTTATTTTAGTAATAAGAAGGGGAGAGGGAGGTTAAAAAACCCAAAAAAAGTTAAAAAATTTGGAAAAATCTAATGGCGGCGCAAGTTAGCATGCCGGTGAATGGTGGTGTTAGTGGTGCGGGTGGTGGTGCACCGCAGTTTGTGCCGACGAGTTTGTATGTGGGAGATTTGGAAGGGAATGTGAGTGATTCTCAGTTGTATGAGTTGTTTAATCAGTTGGGTCAAGTGGTTTCTGTTAGGGTTTGTAGGGAGATGAATACTCGAAGGTCTCTTGGTTATGGCTATGTTAACTATGTTAATTCCCAAGATGGTGAGTTTTTTAATAATTTTTTTTGTTTTTTTTGTTTTTAAAGTTGTTTTGTGTTTTTTTCATTGTTATTGATGTTTTTTGAGGTTGTTTGTGTATTTTAAGATTGTTTTGGTGAATATGTGTTTGATGGTTCAGTTTTGTTTTGCATTGAAAGTTTAGAGTGAATGATTTGTATATGTTTGTTTATGTGAATGCTTAAGATGGTTAATGTTCAAAATTTTGTTAATTTGACTGTGTGTTAAAATGTGCTAATGTGTTGCTGGATTGATTTCTCTTTGTGAAGATGTTGTTGGGAGTACGAGTTTAGATGATTTGTTTGTGGATATAGTGGATATAGGGTTACATTTATATGCTATGTTGGACTTTACTTTTTGTTGTTTGTATTGAAAAAACGTGGTTGTGGGTTTTTGGTTTGGTTGTTTTGGAGGAAGGTGACGTTGGGATATGTGGGTTAAGGTTATATGTTATGTTTAACTATGGTTTTTTTCTTTGTATTGAAATGTGGTTAATGTTGATTGTTTTTGGTTAAGATGTTTTTATATAAGTTTGTGTATGAATGTTATGTATGGCAAGTTTTATTTTTATATATAGTTTTTTTTTGGTTGTGTGAGTTATTATGATATAGTCTATTTTTGGATTGGCTGTCTTTACTGAAGATGGGTTAGATGTTCTGAGTATCAATGATTTGTATGAGGGGTATATGGTAAGTTTATGTGTTTGTGTTTATATATTGTATTTTTGTTTTAGATATTAAAATGTGTTGGTTGTTGGTTTGATTGTTTTTGGTGAAGCTGATTTGTTTTATATTGTGTGTGGTATGCATGTGAATTTCAAGATGGTAATTTTTTTTTGATTTTATGAATTTGTGTTGAAACGTGCTTATGAGATGTTGGTTTGATTGTTTTTGCTGATACTGATATTTTTTATATTGTGTGTTGGTAAGCATGTGAATTTCAAGATGGTTATTTTTTTTGTAATTTTTTTAATTTGTGTTTTTTGTTGATTGTGTTGTAATGTGCTTATGAGATAGGTTTGATTGTTTATTGCTGAAGAGGATGTTAGAAGGTTGAGTGTGAATGATTTGTATGTGGAAAATATGAATTAGGTTTACATGTTATGTATACATTATATTAGAAGTTGTTTGTATTGATTTTTTTTTGGTCTGGTTGTTTTTGTATAGATGTTAGTAGTGTAATTTTAGATGATTTGTATGTGGGCTGTACGGATTATGTTAGTTTCGTGTTCTTTACTAAATTGGTTCCACTTGCAGACGTTACTTATGACAATCACGTGTCCTAAATCATATACTAATTGTCGATATTATTCTGTTGATGGCAGCTGCAAGGGCCATAGAGGTGCTGAACTTCACTCCTCTGAATGGAAAGGCGATCAGGATTATGTATTCTCATCGAGATCCTAGTGTCCGCAAAAGTGGCTCTGGAAACATTTTTATCAAGGTATGTTAACACTTATATGCGATGATAATATTTATCTTGCTATGTAATCACTGCTCTATCTGTGGCGTTAATATTTATCTGTATGATCATGTATTCTCATCGGGTTTTCTTTTCTGAATGATACAGAACCTGGACAAAGCAATTGATCAGAAAGCATTGCATGATACTTTCTCCACATTCGGGAATATCCTCTCTTGCAAGATAGCTACTGATTCAACTGGTCAGTCGAAGGGCTATGGGTTTGTTCAGTATGACAGTGAGGAAGCTGCCCAACAAGCTATTGAGAAGCTCAATGGCATGCTCCTTAATGACAAGCAAGTGTACGTGGGTCCCTTCCTACGCAAGCAAGAAAGAGACAATGCTGCTGACAAGGCGAAATTCACTAATGTCTTTGTCAAAAATCTTTCCGAATCAACAACTGATGAAGATTTGAACAAGGCGTTTAGTGAACATGGAACAATCACTAGTGCTGTCGTAATGAGGGACGCCGAGGGCAACTCCAAATGCTTTGGGTTTGTGAACTTTGAGAATGCTGAAGATGCTGCTAAAGCCGTGGATGCTCTTAATGGACAGAAGTTTGATGACAAAGAGTGGTATGTTGGGAAAGCCCAGAAAAAGACTGAAAGGGAGCAGGAGTTGAAGCAGAAGTTTGAGCAAACCATGAAGGAGGCAGTTGACAAGTCTCAAGGACTAAACCTGTATGTGAAGAATCTAGATGACACCGTCTCTGATGAAAGCCTTAGGGAATTTTTTGCACCTTTTGGCACCATCACTTCCTGCAAGGTATGTCAAACAAGAAACAATAAACCTATATGTAAACTAAGGCCTTGAACTGGTGATTTGATTTTTTTTTTAATTTATCAACAGGTGATGCGAGATCCTAATGGAACAAGCAAAGGTTCAGGGTTTGTTGCATTCTCAACTTCTGAGGAAGCGTCTAGAGCAGTAAGCAGACATTTTAGCATGTGTTATCATTATCACTTTTTGTGTGTGTAGATAGTTGACCTCTTGTCTGATTTTGTAGCTCTCTGAGATGAATGGGAAGATGATTGCAAGCAAGCCTCTTTATGTAGCACTTGCTCAACGCAAAGAAGATAGAAGGGCCAGGTTGCAGGTTTGTTGACAATGCTGTTTTGTGTTATTGCGTTGAGTACGGGATTTATGGGATTATGGGATGTAACTATAATTTTAGAGGCGGATATAAGTAGTAATATTTGATGATTCATATTTTTATTTATGCAGGCGCAATTTTCTCAGATGCGCCCAATGGCAATGGCGCCTGCTGGGGCTCCTCGTATGCCAATGTACCCTCCTGGTGGTCCTGGTCTAGGACAACAGATGTTCTATGGTCAGGCTCAGCCTACCTTCATTCCTCCTCAAGTAAGTTTGTTTTTATCATGTACTTTTTTTTAAATGGCTTATAAATTACGTCCCTGATGAACACTATTTATAGAAGATTCTGAAAGTTGCTTTAGGTTTATTTAACCATTTCTGATTCACAACTTATGTCTTAACTCAACCTTTTGTTGCTGAGTTTGTGATATTTAAGTTTCTTACTAACTTTGTTTTGGTTAAATCTGGACAGCCTGGGTTTGGGTACCAGCAGCAACTTGTTCCAGGTATGAGGCCAGGCGGTGGTCCGATGCCAAACTTTTTCATGCCAATGGTTCCACAAGGCCAGCAGGGACCACGCCCTGGTGGAAGGCGTGCTGGTGTTCCCGGCCAGCAGAACCAGCAACCACCTGTCCCTCTCATGCAGCAGCAGGTTTGTTTTACTCTTTAGTCTTTACTTGCTGTATAAAAGCTTGAAGTTATTAAACTAACAACTTACTCTGTTAAAAAAAGGTGATTACAATTGCAATCCACAAAAAACTTACCCAAACAGCTTTTATTTAAATTTTTTTTGTAATCTGAAATAATCTGAAATCACATGATCTATTTCAAAATATGCAGACACCCCTTAATCTTCATGTGTAACTTTTTGTTTCTGATGAGAGTTACTTGTAATAATAGATGCTTCCTCGTGGACGAGTCTACCGTTACCCACCTGGCCGCAATGTTCCTGATGTTTCAATGGGTGCTGCTGGCATGGGTCCCGTTCCATATGATATTGGCAATGGCATGCAGTTGCGGGATGCTGCAATCTCTCAGCCAATTCCTATTGGTGCTTTAGCTTCTGCACTTGCAAATGCTTCTCCAACAGAGCAGAGGACGGTAAGCCTTTTCCAAACCTTTTCTTGTACATGTGTATTCTTATCACCATTGTATATTTGGGTGGGAAGTTGGGGCTCACATCTGGAGTCTTTGAAGACTTAAACACAAAAGACCTAATACCCGAAACGCCTTTGCATCAGTCAGTAGAGTTGGTGAAGTAGGTGACCCCTTTTTGTCATCTTTTGCTTTAACTACTTGCGATAGATATGAACGCGAAAATTATACTCACAACAACGATCTAATATTTTGTGAAATTACACTATGGGCGGCTGACAGCATGCTCTTTTTTTGCCAAGTATATTTATGATTTTACCTCTTGGACATGCTAGAGATAAAGCATATAACCCAAATAGATCCATTCATATGTGAAGTGGTCGAAATGTTTCACCTCTAACCATTGTCAAGGCCTCGATGCTTGTTACCTTTATATGTTATCTAATCAAATTCAGCAAAGTTAATTTTGCAAAACCCAGTAATCTACAACTTCCATTTGGTAGGTTTTCTGAAAATGAAATAATTATGTAGTTTTGTCAGTATACATTGAAATATACGGGGCAACTAACAACACTGCTTTACATTGTCTTTAGTGGTCTTGTGCTTTTTGGACGATTCAGTTTTGAATATATGTCTTGACTCTTTTGTGTTTAAAATCTGTAGATGTTGGGTGAAAATTTGTACCCTCTAGTGGAACAGTTGGAAGCTGAGGCAGCAGCGAAGGTAACCGGGATGCTTCTGGAGATGGATCAGACAGAGGTTCTTCACTTGCTCGAGTCACCAGAGGCTCTCAAGCTAAAAGTTGCAGAGGCTATGGACGTCCTCAGGAATGTCTCTCAGCAGCAACAAGGTGGTAGCCCTGCTGATCAACTTGCTGCTTTGTCGTTGAATGACGGCATCGTCTCCTAAACTTGGTCTTAGGAATTTCTGCTCTTTTGGGATTATGCTTGTTTGGATATGTTGGTTTGTTTGACTTTGGAGGTTGTTGACTTTTTTTAACTGCTTTTTGTGGTGTTTGATACTGCTATGTTATGTTTGAAACGTTTGAAACCTATACTTATCACCTGGGTTAATTTATATTTCTTGTGTGTTTCTTTCCTTGGTGCTGATAGTGATCATTAAGCCTTTGATTATGCCGTGTGTTTTTTAAAATTCCATAAAAGTGCTTAAAAGATCAGAAACTATTTTGTTAACATACTTGACAATACAAAACACGCTTCTTAAGAAAGTGTCCTGATATATGCATATGTTTCTTTGCTGGCTGGTCTTCTGATAAACATGTGGGTCGTCTAATTTGTGACTAGATGGTAAAATTAGTTAGTGCTCGTGGCAGTGAAAAGTCTACCAAGGCGCAAGGGAAGCTTTCAGCAACGCTGTTTGTGTGACGAGCTAGATTACAGGGATCATGTTGACTTTTGAGCGCTTGCTGAACACAGCTTCCAACCTTTTTTTGTCTACTATCTTCAGGCAGTATTTTTGCCTCTTTTCTCACTTGTAAAGATGCAATGCCTTGTGTCTGCAATTGTCAAGCTATGTGTATTTTAGTCATGGTTCTAAAAGGCGCGCAAAGGCCTCCCAAAAGCCACGCAAAAGCGCGAGGCGTGACCTCCACGTCACGCAATAGGCTAAGGCTTGGGCTTAAGGCTTGACGTGAGATGAGGAGTGAAAAAACGTGATAAGACGCGATAAAACGTGATGCGTGGATGCTTTTTTGAATTTAATTTCGATAAAAATCGTTTTTTATATAGAAATGAAAAAGATTACATGCAAAGATAGTTTTTCGATTTTATTCCTTATGTATGACACTTTTTATAAACTCAATATATTTGTAATACGATATAAATATATAAATATTTTCATATTTTGTGCCGCTTTAACTCACGCCTTAAAAACGCCATGAGTCGTCATGGCTCGCAAAGACGCGAGGCTTGACTATGCCGCCACGCCACGCCTCACGCTATTTATAACCTTGATTTTAGTATGTGGCTCCCTTCATTTTTTAGATTAGTTGCTATAATGTGATTTTACCCACTAGGTTTAACACCTATTCTAAGCTGGTTTTTTTCCCCAATCTCGATTGCTTTCTTTGTTACCCTGCATCTTTCTGATACACCACATGTTTACAAATTACAATAACATTGCAGCAAATACAATTGCTTTGATTCTCTGTTGTTACAACAGCTGTTCTCTCCCTCCAAACTTGTAAAGGTATGAGTCATACCTTCAAAGTAAGCGACTATTGGTGGGTGATTTCTTCTTCTTCTACTAGAGAGTACCCGCGCATAGCGGCGAAAATTCCTAGCGACCGATAATTAACGATATGCGATATTGTGGTAAGTGTTTCGTGTACCGTTCAAAATAGAACGCGTAAATATCAAAAAGTAATTGCAAATGGTTGTAACATGCGATAATTCAACTATAGAAAAATTCTTAACATGTATGAAAGAACATATAAAAACATAGGCGAGTACCCGTGCATAGCAACATAAATTTTTAGAGGCAGACAATTAACGATATGCGATAGTGTGGTAAGTGTGTCGTGTAACGTTCAAAATACTACGTGAAAATATCAAAATGTTGCAAGACACATCTTTCCTATTTGAGGTTAACGGTTTATGAATTGGGTAACAGGTCAAAATAGATCGAGTCGAGCTGACCCTTAACCTTTTTTTGTCCTAAGTTTTCATTATCTTATAAATAGTGACCCTTAATTCGTTTATTAAACGTATACCCAACAAAATAGAAATGATAAGAGAGTGTCAATGACTGCATACTATATGTATCAGTTACATGAGTGTTTTGGTCTTTATGGATTGCCATTCAGATGCAGACGCCTTTTTCAACAATATTTGGTTGGTGTTTATTGTTGCATAGAACAAAACCGAATAGATTATTACAGAACACATCAGAATGATATCAGAAAGGATTATCTATCGGGTGTATTTGATGCTATTCATAAAGGGGACCGTATAGGTTCTGATATAGGTAGAAGACTCATATTACCACGTTCTTTCACCGGTGGGCCCCGTTACATGTATTCACATTATTTGGATGCTCTCGCCATTTGCAGAGTTCTTGGTAACCCACAGTTTTTCATCACTTTCACTTGCAACGTTAATTGGACAGAAATCAAAAGACATATGGATGAATTTCCACAAATAACAATTGCAGATAGAGCTGATGTTGTCGTGCGAGTGTTTGAACAAAAAGTTCATGAATTCTGCAACTTCTTACAGCACAGTAGACGCTTCGGAGATGTCACAGGATGTAAGTCGCTTTTCTGTTTTCCATTATTTTTTTAATCAACTAATTATCTACCCCTTTTCCTGATGTATGTTTCCTCAATAGTTATTAAACGTATACCCAACAAATTGGTTCAGTTGTTGGTTAGTCTAGGTTATTCTAACATTCTCCTATGTTCATTTTGTAGTTCTGTACACAATCGAGTTTAAGAAACAAGGGCTACCGCACTGTCATACGCTTTTTTTGGGTAAAATACAAGATCCAATATGCACAAGAAGTGGACCAGTATATTTCCGTAGAACTACCAGACCCAGAAACAGATCCAGAGGGGTACAAAGTTATGTCCGAGATGATGGTTCATGGTCCGTGCGGTCCTACTCATGCAGATGCTGTTTGCATGAAAGAGGGTACTTGCAGCAAGAAATATCCAAAGAAATACAACAACGAAACTTTCTTTGACAAAGACGGGCATGTACATTACCAGATAAGAGAATCAGACGTATATGTTGCTAGACACAGTGCTGAATTGGACAACAGTAACGTTGTCCCGTTTAACCGTGAGTTATGTCTTACTTTTCATGCTCATATAAACGTGGAATACTGTGGCTGGAGTATGCTCATCAAGTACCTGTTCAAATATATCTCAAAAGGCACTGACAGGATCTACACAAAAGTTACAAAACCGGTTTGAGAGTTACCAACGGAGACCGAGTTTGAACATGTAAAAGTAGACGAAATTCAAAATTTCATCGACGGGCGTTACATATGTCCACATGAAGCATGCTGGCGTATACTGAAATTTGAAATTCATAATAGGCACCCAGCGGTTCAAATACTTTGTGTTCATCAAGAAAACATGCAGTCGATCACCTTTAGGGACCGTGACCCTCTAAACCTTATTGTTAACAATGAAGGCAAAAAGAAAACAACCCTTACCGAGTGGTTGGCATACAATAATGTAAAACCCCGTATTTAAGGTCACTACTATTTCTAATCACATATCTATTTTATAAATTTTAATAATTCATTTTTATTATTTTAGCCGATTTTTATTAAAATCGTCAATTTTAAAACCCTCGCGAATCCTACAATTTAAATTTGTCTGTTATATCGATCGAGAAATCAACAAAAGCTATAATTTAGCCATGAGAGCCTATTTTATTTTATTTTTATTATTTTCCATCTTTTATTTAATTTTAGCCGAGACCGAGTCGAAAGTTGTCGTTTTTAACTATTTCCGAATCGTGCTTTGGATATTTATCCGTTTTAGCATTTGAGAAATCAATAATTTTGATATTTTAGCTTCGGAAGCTTAATTATTCTTATTTTAGTATTTTCTGACTTTTATCCGCGTTTGGCCTAAACCACGTCAAATTAGTGTTTTTACAATTTTTAATATTTTAACTACGTGTTTTAAAAATAAATATTGTGGTATAAATGTTTTAGAAAAATAAAAATAAAAATATAATTTATAAACATACATATAAACCAAACACCCTCTTTAATTGTTTTAGGCTCTATCAAAACTAGAAACCAAACACCCCCTTATATTTATTTACCTCCTTTACCAAAACCAAACACACACACATTTGATAAAAAAACATCTCCCTCCTCCTCCACCTCCTATGGCTGCCAATTTCACCATATCCACCACCATCATTTTACAAAATTATTGAACATATTTTAGCATCATAACATCATCTTAGAACCACATGCAAAGTTTAGTTAATTTTCATGAAGATTTTAATGTGTTTTTGGAGACTTTTCTTGAAGTTTTTGATTGGAGTTTTATATTATAAAGTGAGAAACATTATTTTGGGTATTTAGAAGAAAAGTATTGAAAGATTTTGGGTGCTTCATGGTCCGAAAATCAGCCACCAAGTCAAGTGGTTGTTTGTGTTGATTCACTAGTTTTAATCATAATCTTGTAAGTTTAATCTTTAATTCTTGATTTCTTTTTATTTTTGGCCATGCATTTCAGCCATGGTTCTTGGAAATAATTATATTTTTGATGTATTAGATGTGTGGAAGAGATGGATATGACATTGCATGTGGTTGGATAGTGTTAGAATTGATGTTTGGATGGATTTTGAGGTAGATTATAGGGACTGTTTTTAGGTCAGTAGCAAAACATGGTTTTTCCCAATAGTTTTTTACTTAGAGCCTACTATTAAATTACATGGATGGATAGATATATGTCTAAGCTACATGTGGTTAATTGTATGGTTTATCAACTCCTCCGGATGAGGGAGTTATGACCAAATTACTAAAACTAGTCAAAATCCGAGTTTCGGACTTCTTAGGGTGAAAAGTCTAAAAATTTGTACTATAACATATAAATATGTATAACTGTAGGTGATAGGTAAACATTTAAATTAAACATGAGTGGTGTTTTTAGCCTTTACGGATAAACGATTTGGGAAATACGCCAATATTGGTGTTTGGTAGGAAAACTTGGGACTGTTGCAGACCAGCAGTATAAAACGGTTAATTTTAGAAAACTTTTGGCCTGATAAGGTCTAGATTATTTGATGGGGTTGTAGAAATAAGTTCAAGGTATATGTGTCGAGTTGGCTAGAGCCATATCTCCTCCGGATGAGTGAGATATGGCCATTTTACGGAAACTAGTCAAGTCTGGAACATCGTTTGGAAAAGGAGTTTAACTCCAGGTTAATACTCTAAAATGTAGGAGAAGAAAGCTAATATCAGTATTAGACATCTTAATCTAACATCTTTAAGTGGATTCACTTTAATAGCTATCACGGTTTAAGATTTATGACAGTTTCCGTAAAGGGTTTTGGTTTTGGGAATGATTCTGGTTTGGGTAGCAGGTACTAAAATGTTATTTCCCATTGCTTTGAAACTAATTATTTGATGAGGCTTAACTTTTTGAATACTAGATTCAAAGGGATTTCTAGGGGTGAAAGCCTCATACTTATATCATTTTCGGGCTAAGAGTTATGGGGTCATTAAGTTGGGTTAAAAACAGAATCTGAGTTTTACGTCTTGTTTTGAAATATAAAAGGTAAGGATACACATTAGTGAATCGAGAATTAATAAGCGAAACTTAATTGATGTTTATTGATTCATAAGCTCAGGTTAGACATTCACTTAGGGATAAAAATACTTGGGTTAAGTCGTAATGCAATGTCGTGCATATCTTGAAGACATATCTCATGATCACGTGTTTATTTTTACGTATTGACTTATTTTATTATACTAAGACGTGGCACATCTTCTAGGTGGTGCTTAGGAGTACTTTCCGCTCTCCAAGAACTTATCTTACTTCTGCTCTACTTCTTCCTACTGTGAGTTCATAGCCTTACATTTAAATCTTTTTATGTTTTAAAAACCTGCGAGGGAGATACATGATTGTTTTAGAAAATCGAACACAGGTGATTTTATTATGTGAACGTTGCTATGAGTGTTATGTTGTGGCCCTTCCTTCATGAACCGTCAATCACCGCTAACAGGTGAATGCTGATGCAATAATAATAGATCTATTTTGGCCTAACGACCTGTCTGTCGTGTGTTCCTCGCGAGGGCATATGGAGACATATTATATTTAGTATTGGGAGCGTGTAACATTATCACTCTGGGTTGGGCACATGGTTAAGGTTCAGTTCGTGGCTCTAGCATCGTTGTGATTGTTCTATGAACTAAATGTTTTGCTATGCTTGTGTTCAAAATGATTGTTTATAAACTCTATCGATTCACTCAACATTCTTGTTGACGTTTTAGCATGTTTATCTCAGGTATATGCTTGCTTTCTTGGATAGGATGGAATGCGGATATCGAAGGATGTGGACTTAGTGAACTTTGTACATTCGACAAAATGTTTTAAAAGAAACTTAGTCATGTTGCGGTTTATTTAGAAACGAGTTTTCATAAAATTTATTGGGACCTTGTAACTCTGATCTTTTTAATAAAATCGAATGTAATCTTTATTAGTAAACGTTTCTTTAAAGTCGTTTACCATGACTCGTGAGCTTGTATTATGAAGTAGCACCCCAATATTGTATTCCGTTGCATTGTAAATTTTGGGGGTGTTATAAATAAGGTACACACAAATGGTCAACATTTAACATATGTTGACTTCCCAAAAGAATTCGTATGATATCCGGACTCGAAGAGTTGGTCTCCAAGGAAACGGAAGGGGCATGAGTCGGTAGGACGCTTGGTATACGTACATCCAGCTTCAGGTGAATTGTTCTATCTACGGATGCTTTTGTGTCATCAAAAAGGATGCAAAATATTCAGAGACATTCAGACAATCAACAAAGTAGTCTACAACACATTCCGGGCTGCATGTGAAGCTTTGGGTCTTCTTGGTGATGACAAAGAATGGCACACTGCTTTAGAACAAGCTTCATTCTCATCTACCCCGACTGAATTGCGCAACTTATTCGTACAAATACTCATCTTTTGTGAAGTAGCAGATCCTATGAAATTATGAAACACCTACTAGATAAATATGTCAGATGATATTCCAAGAAGAACATTTGAAGACCTTCGTATTCCAAACCTTTACATTAACAATACCGAATTAAAGGGATCTGTTTTGTATGAACTCCAAATTATTCTCAGTAGTTATTCAAAAACACTGAAGGATTTCGAGTTGCCTCCACTTTCTGAACGTTTGTTGGAAAAATTACGAAACAAAGAATTGATGGAGGAAAAAAGCTACAACAGATCTACGCTGGCAGAAGAGGTTAATATTTTGGGACCTAAATTGAACGCTTGCCAATGACAAATTTACAATTGCGTAATCGATGCTGCTACAAAGAACCAACAAACACTCATATTTGTTTACGGTCATGAAGGTACTGGAAAAACTTTCCTTTGGAAAGTCCTCATTAATGCTTTGCGATCGGAAGGTAAAATTGTGTTGGCCGCTGCTTCATCAGGTATAGCTTCGTTACTACTCCCAACTGGGAGAACAACACACTCAAGATTCAAATTGCCTCTGTATTTGACAGATGATTCCATCTGCAACATTAAAAAGAATACACACACCGAGGTTCTGTTGGCCGAGACAAGCCTCATAATTTAGGATGAATCACCAATGAACGACCGCAGGTGTTTTGAAACATTGTATAGAACGCTCAAAGATATAATGGATGTTCCTGATAAGGTATTTGGAGGTAAGTCAGTTGTGCTAGGTGGTGATTTCAGCCAAACGTTGCCAGTGAAGAAAGGTGGATCTAAGGCCGAGATTATAACTGCCTCTATTGCTCAATCACATTTATGGAGTCACTTTAAAGTTTACACACTTACAGAAAACATGAGGTTACAACAACCAGGTATGAACGAAAACCAAAGGCAATTGTCTAGCTCCTTTGCTACTTGGCTGCTAGATGTAGGAAACGGTAAAATTAAAACGCCAAAAACCGACAATAACTAAAGCGTTTCATGGATCACCATTCCAGAACAATATTGTATACCAGACAATGAAGATGCCATGTCGAATCTAATTAACTTTATGTATGACGATCAGACTTTAAAGAAACCAAATGCGCGTGATTTGCAACAGAAGACTATAGTCTGTCCTAGAAACAACACAACAGACCTAATCAACTCTGCAATCCCGTCAAAAGTCAAAGGTACGAGTACTGTATACAAAAGTTTAGATAAAGCAATCCCAGTTGGAAACGACGGTGGCAAAGTGGAACTACTTTACTTGACAGAGTATCTAAATAGTTTACAGCTATCAGGTTTTCCACCCCATGAACTTGAGCTGAAGGCCGGCGTCCCAATTATGCTTCTCAGAAATGTTAACCTACATGGTGGCCTATGTAATGGGACAAGAATGATAGTAAAAAAATTATGGTAGAAACTTATTGAAGCCCAAGTAATAACAAAAAAACATAGTTGGTGAAAAAGTTTACATTATGAGGATCATTTTAACAACGAAAGAACCCAATATGTCTTCCACTTTCAAAAGAAAACAATTTCCGGTCAAGCTTTGCTACGCCATGATGATTAACAAAAGTTAAGGCCAATCCCTAAACAAAATTAGCGTATATCTACCCGAACCGGTTTTTAGCCATGGACAGCTTTATGTTGCGCTGTCTAGAGCTATATCTCATGACGGATTAAAAGTGTTAGTGACCCAGCAAGAAAACCACCCACCTAATACCACCAAAAACATTGTGTATCAAGAATTCTTATCGAAAATTCATATTGAACAGGTTTCGTTTATTTAGTTCAAAATCTACCACACTATGCCTATTAGTTCATGAAAGACTGCGGTTGCCTTTATTTAATGTTATTGGTTTTCTGATTTCACCCATTAGTTGATGAAAACCTGCATTTGCTCCAATCTGATCTTATTAGATGGTAGCTAATATATGATATCAACATTACACCTACTTATATAAGTACATGAGTATTCACATGTATATAGATGTCTAATTTTTGTATACTTTATGTTGTAGATAGAATGACGCAAAACTGCATTTCTGATTTAAAACTAGGAGCGCGCAACAAAGTGCTAGAAGCGAGGGTATATCGAAAATGGACCAATCGGAAGACGTCAAGTCTAGCGCAAACAGATTACTCCTGCATTTTGATTGACCGTGAGGTACATTTTATATCCTACAATTGTCAAATCTGTGTATAATATAACATGAAATTATAATCTTAACCATCACATATAAGGTAAGGCAATACACGCAAATATGGGGACCCATGACATCTCTTACTTCAGCTCGATCTTACAAGATGGTGCGTGACGACATCAAATAACGCCTATTTTATAGCATCATTTATCCCATGTTATTAATCCATTTTGTATAGTTATTGCAAAGAACTGTAACTTAATCGTTTATATTTGAGAATTGCAGTAATTATGGAGTACTTGGTGAATATTAGCAAAAGGCGCGCATTCTAGAGCTTAAACGAAGATATTTTAAAGATTAATGATTCTGACTACCAATACACCGTATCCATCAAGGAAGATACGATGTATCCGTGCCTGCACTCACCAAAGACCACGAAGGAAACAAGCTCAATACGCCGTATCCAAAGAAGACCAATAAGCCGTATTGAAGATATAATATGTGAAGATTCTGGAAGATATCAAGCGTTGTCTCTACTCCAAGAAACCTCTAATACGCCGTATCCAACCCATTGGATATGCCGTATCGAACCGACTTCCAGACAGTATAAATAAAAAACTCAAAAACGAGTTTTAAGTGTGCTAAATCATATTCTCGATACCTAAACCATAAAAGTTGATTTTCAAAGGAGAAAAAGAGCAGAAGAGGTCGAGCAACGCTATCAATTCCATAGGAGACAACGTGTAATTCCATATACTTTAGTAATCGTTCAGTTTTTGGTATCATTCGTTAACTCGGTTAGTTTACCTTGGCTAAATAATTACTTTTGTATTCATTATGACGTTTGAAGGCTAATACCTTTGGGTATTAGCCATTATTATGAAGATCTGAATGTTTGGTATTGTTTATCTTGATTTCTTGATTTATCGTTGAATGCTTATTTATGTTTATCAATTTATACTTGTTTACGTGCTTTTGTATGCGACCAATCATTCAACTGGATCTAGTGATACGGACCAAGTAATCTAGAGTCTGGGATAGCTCTCCATATAGTAATTTATACATCTAGAATCATAAGATCACAAATATTGTCCTTTTAAATCCGTGCTAAGGATACGCTTCTGGCTTAACTAGTTAATCGGATATTACCTTTGGTTTAGTGAACAAGTTGACTAGCAGGTGAACCTAGATAATTCAACAAATAACGTTCTGATTCCATTGGATATTTGGACAAGTGGACTACTAGTGTATAAATTGCCATTAAGCAGTAAGTGGGTAAAGTCACAATGAGCTAAGGTTTAACAAGATCACCATTGCTTTAATCCTAAAGATAAATTATAATCAGCAAATAAGGATGCTTTATGCGGATGCTTTAATTGTGACAGAATTAATGTGTATAGGTCTTAGGATGATGTAACGCTTAAGTCTTAAGAATGATATGCCACATCGAGAGAAGAAATCATTGTACTTAATAAAAAAACCAACGTTCTAATCGGATTAATAATGGTTAATACAGTTTTCTTATATTTGGCTCTACCGCTCTTTAATCTTCTGTTAATTTACTTGCGTGGGTTAAATTGCCTTGAATTGATTGTAGTCACCAACCAAACCATGCCAGTCTTTCAGGCTGAAAACCCCCATTTTACCCGTTAGAATTAGGATTAGGACTGACATAGGTTTAGAATAGAATATAATTAACATAGATTAGATAACCAAGATATTAATAAATTGATAATTTTAACATCGCTTCAAGTGTTCGACACCCTACTTACCACGAAACTACTACCGATCGGGTACACTGCCCGTTAAAGTGTTGTTTTTGGTTTAGTCGGCAAAATATAAATTTAAAACTTGAATCATAAAAATATACACCACACAACGACACATCAAGTTTTTGGCGCCGTTGCCGGGGAGTGAAAATTAATCTTGATTTTTATTTGATATTTTTGTTTTTAACCTTAGATTAGATCTAACCCTTAGGAGTAGTGTAATTTAGATTAGTGTATATTCTTGTATATTATGTAAATCTTGTATATATGTGTGTATAATTATTTTGTAGTTAATTGTTTTTCTCAATACACTGTTCTGGTCGATAACCTGATATGACGTATCCACTTCCATCAGATACGGCGTATCCAACTTTCTGTCCAATACAACGTATTCGTTCAAAAGATTAATACGGCGTATTCACTTCTATTGAATACGGCGTATTAATCATCTGATACAGTAACTGTAGCTTTCCACATTTGATTACGTATATATGTGTTTTCTCTCTTCCAAGCCTATCCTACTGATTGTTTATCCCTTGTTTTAGGTAGTGCATGACAAGGAGTTTAACAAGGGAACTATTCACACCTTACGAAGAACCTGAATGGGAATTTCGATCATCAAGGAGACACTTCAAGACACTAAGTCTTAACGAATTGAGATCGCCTGATTTCATTTTATTTTCTGATCAAGAATGCTCGGAGGAAGAAGAAGCAGAAACAATGGCGGAAACCATGGAGCAATACATGAGCAAGACCCGAACTGACTATGGATTGGGAGTTGCAAGGCCTAAAATTGATAACAAAGATCAATTTGAACTGAAAGGCCAATTTCTTAAGGAGCTTCGAGAAAACACATTCAGCGGTTCAGATCATGAAGATGCGAATGAACACATTGAGAAAGTTCTAGAAATTGTTGACTTATTCCATGTTCCTAACGTTACTGTTGATCAACTAATGCTCCGAGTCTTCCCTATATCCTTAACTGGAGCCGCAAGTCGTTGGCTAAGAAACGAACCAACTGGTTCGATCAAAACTTGGGAAGATCTTAAAACTAAGTTTTTGAACAAATATTGCCCACCTGGTCGAACTGCAAAGAAAATGGAGGAAATTAACAACTTTCAGCAAGAACCAGATGAAACCCTTTATCAAGCATGGGAGCGCTTTAAAGAACTCTTGATGAAGTTCCTCAACACTACTTGACCGAGATGCAGGAGGTAACTTTGTTCTACAATGGGTTGGATATTCCTACTCGACAGATTCTAGATTCAAGAGGTGCCATACCATGTAAGACTGTTGCTGACGTAAAAACAGCCATCCAAGAAATGGCTGCATACTCTCAAAAATGGCACAATGAAACATCTAGAACTAGAAGTACTGAAACTTCTGATGGTTTAGCAGCAATACAAGCACAACTGAACAATCTAGGAAGAGAGATCAAGAAGGTGAATGAAAAAGTTTATGCTGCTCAGGTAGGATGTGAACAATGCAAAGGACCTCATTACACCAAAGATTGCCCACTAAAAGAAGAAGGGAAAACCCTAGAAGAAGCTTACTACACGCAATTTGGTGGACCTTTTCAAGGAGGGGGATATAAAGCAGCAACTCCAGGATTCTATCAAAGGAACAACGCAAATCCTTCGTACCAAGAAAAAATGCAATCAATGGAAGATACCCTGAGCAAGTTTATGAGTGAATCGACAAGGAGACATAAAGAAAACTCCAATTTGATCAAAGAGATCCGAGCTTCGACAGATGCTGCCATTCGAAACCAAGGAGCATCAATTAAAACTTTGGAAATTCAAATCGGGCAAATGAGCAAGGTAATATAGGAAAGAGGATTTGAAAGTCTACCTATCTCGACTGAAACGAACTCGAGAGATTAAGTCAAGTCGATCTCGACTACTATTGAAGATGATTCATACCCAATACGCCGTATTGGATATTCCTAATACGCCGTATATACTGGCCATAACCGTACACTGATGTACAATACAAGACAAACGATGATTCCGTTTCTAAGTCGTTTGAATGGTTACTACTGTGAAGGAAAGGAGGGATCATATGGACCATAATTTTTGGAAGCTTACTCTGAAGCTTCACATATCAATAATTCCATACCCAAAAAGGAGAAAGACCCAGGGAGTTTCACTTTACCTTGCTTTATTAATAATGTATTCTTTGATAATGCCCTTGTTGACTTAAGAGCTAGCATTAGTGTTATGCCTCTCTCGACCTACCTTAACTTAAGATTAAGCGAATTAGCTCACACTAAGTTGACAGTTGAATTAAGAGATAGGACTATGAAATATCCAAAAGGAATAGCTGAAAACGTACTAGTAGAAATTGGTAAATTTGTTTTCCTAGTAGACTTTATAATTCTAGATATGCCCAAGGATATCAAAGTGCCCTTGATCCTCGGAAGACCATTTTTGTCTACCGCCCGTGCTAAAATTGATGTTTACAAAAGAAATATTACTTTAAGGGTCGGGGAAGAAAGGATTGTTTTCACAAGTGTTAAGCCTGCTAGTAGTTTAATTAAAAGGGTCTACATGCTAAGTTTGAGAGAAAGAATGGAACTTGATTTAGAAGCTAGGCTTATGGGAGAGACTTTGGTGATTAACATATCATTAGACCCTTTCTTTAAGGATTACATTGAATTAAATGATCTAAATGAACCATTTGAGCTTAGGAGAAAACAAAGAGATGATTTGATGCCCACCATTGATGAAGGTGAGGTAATTGAGAAATTTAGAACTAGGAATGATGAACTTGATGCTGAAATTGATGATTACCCTAGTTATTGTGACTATCATAAGAAGATCCATATAGATTGTGCTCACAACTTAAAGTTTTCTTGCATGATAGGATTTGAATTTACACACACTAACTTTTTCCCATTATTGTATGTTAATGTGATGTCCAAAGAGTTTCATAATTCTATAATGAAAGATAAGATGATGTACAAAGGGAATAATGTTAGAAAATATGGATGCTTATCGTGCTGAAGGAATAGGCGATGTTATTTTTGGCTAACCATTTTTAAGAGAAGTTGGAATTAAAATAAGACGGTTCAAAAGGATGATCAACAATGGTGATGATGAAGTAACTTACAAAATGGTGCGATCACATCCGAGGTTTAAACACCATACTAATGAGCAATGCAACAAGATCCCACCATTACTAAAGGTAAGTAATGAAGATAAGAAGAATGGAATCTCGCATCCATACCAAAAGATTAAGGGGTTCTACAAAGAAGTCTTGAACTTAGGACCCGATTACATTCGAGATGCGAGGACGGTGGAATGGCTCACACACGAGCATATTAGCGTGCATGAGATGGAATGAAGAGAAGCTACAGACAAGTCTAACTTACAGACTTTGCTGTAAACAAAAGTGCTTCATGGGAGACAACCCGGATTGTTATTTAATTTTATCGTATCTGTCTTCCCAGACATCAATACGGTGTATCCGCTCCATACCATACGGCGTATCTAGATGTTATCAGTCTTTACTTTTTATGCACTTTAAAAACATTATTATTAGTTCTGGCAATACGGAGTATTCATGCACATGATACGGCGTATTCACCAGACTGACCTGTATTTAGTTTGTTTAGTTTAGTTTAAATTAACCATAGATACCAAGATAGGAATGCATGTTTTCCCTATTTTACACAGGACCTCGTAAAAGAAATATCGATGAATATTGGTGAAGAATTTACAAATCTGGAGATCTTAAAGTGTTGGAGTCTTGAAACTTCAAGACGGCTGTTCAACACATAATCTTGCTAAACCTACATGAAGAATCTACCGAGCAAATATCAGGGGAGTTTCTCATTCTAATTCTTTTTAATTCCCATATTTTTAATGTTTCATCTATACAGCCAGGACATTGTATAATTAAAGTGGGGGGACAAGTGGGGGGGATGAATTAGAATGTATACTTGTCCAATTTTACACACTAAAATGCTTCAATTTATGCTCAAATTTTTAAAATAAAATCAAGCATCTTTTTGTGGAAAATTACTTGATACATATCCCGCACACATAACCCTTGTAATATTGTGATAATTTAGCCTTATCCGTTTCCAAATATTTACCCAAATTCCACAAAATATGAGTGTGCCTGTGATGTAGTAGACTTTAGAACTTGGCTTGGTATATCACTCGAAACCACAATGAGTATTATGGATTTAATTGGAGTAACTTGTTTAAATTGGTAAATTTTTAGGATTACACCCAAAAAGCCTATCCATGTTGTTTATTAACTAACTACACCATTGGTTAACCTCCATTATAAACCTATACCTTTTCACTCTCTCCTTTAGAGTGAAGATCCACTAGAATCAACCCGTAGAGCCAATCCTTTAGGAATTTCACCAATAAAAATGTTTCGTTACACCCTTACACCTTAACCTACCCTGTTAGATTAAGTTTAATTTACAGTTGCTAGTTGCTTAAAGTGTAAAGTTTGTATTTCCCGAGTCTTGTGTCATTTTCTATCTTTGGTGCGGCTGAAAATTTGCACATCACAAATGGGAATGTATATTATATTCAAAACTCATGTATTTTTACTACCATCATAATTAATGGTACGTCCGAAGAATGAAGAAATATCAAAGTGAATATCCAGAATATTAGAATCGAAAGATGGTGAAACTAATCTGAGTTTCGTATATAGTTAGTATAAAAAAATCGAAAAATAAGAAAAATTACAACAAAAAAAGAGAGAAAGAAAGTTTGAAGATAATCGTTTCGCAAGAGCATTACCGAAGTAATTACACGAAGGATCGATCATTCGTTAATACGTCTTACAAATTGACGATGTAGAGTATTGTATAAAGTGGAAGATATCGCCACTTGCCTTATAGAGTATGTAAAGTATGAGATGATTGGGAAGTTGACCGTTATAGGAATGCCAACTTAGGTTGTTGTTTTTTATCTATGATCAAGACGTTGTAAATAGTTTTGTCTTTATCATGGTAAAAGTGTCTAACAACTTGTATCTTACTCTTAATATATTTGTTTCGTATTTTAATTTAAACAATTTACCTCTCTTAACTACCCTATATCATTCTTCGTCCTAACAGTTGGTTAAATTCAAATGAGGATGTGATCAAACACATATGTCTATTCTATCGTTACGGCCATGTATGTATGCTTCAGCTGCCTTGTTGTAGTGGTACTTCTGGTGAAAGATTGTAGAATGATTAACCCTTAACCTTATCATAAAAACCTATATTTACCTCTATAAACTTGTTACTCCTTGGCTTTAGTGGTGGAGATGTGTATCCTTGCCAAGCTTATGATAGAATACTTGTCATGACCGAGCAATTGAGCGAATTAGTTACATGTTACCACATAGATTAGTTGAGTGATTTGAGTGTTTTCATCTTCCTATTTCGTGAGGTGTTTGGTTGTGTACTTGTAATAGATCAAATAAATGCTTTAATGGAAAATATCCTTAGGGATATATTTTTATAAACTTCTAAAGGCTACTTGAGGACAAGTAGGGTTCAAGTGGGGGGATATTTGATGACATCAAATAACATCTATTTTATAGCATCATTTATCCCATGATATTAATCCATTTTGTATAGTTATTGCAAAGAATTGTTACTTAATCATTTATATTTGAGAATTGCAGTAATTATAGACTTGGTGAATATTAGCAAAAGGCGCGCATTCTGGAGCTTAAACGAAGATATTTTGAAGATTAATGATTCTGACTACCAATACGCCGTATCTATCAAGGAAGATACGGCGTATTCGTGATTGCACTCACCAAAGACCACGAAGGAAACAAGCTCAATACGCCGTATCTAGAGAAGACCAATACGCCGTATTTAAGATATAGTATGTGAAAATTCTAGAAGATATCAAGCGTGGTCCCTACTCCATGAAACCCCCAATACCCCATATCCAATCCATTAGATACGCCGTATCGAACCGACTTCCAGACTATATAAATAGAAAACTCAAAAAACGAGTTTTATTGTGTGCTAAATCATATTCTTGATACCTAAACCATAAAGTCCGATTTAGGAATAGGTCCGAGCACGATATCAATTCCAATAGAGACAACGTGTAATTCGATATACTTTAGAAAATCGTTCAGTTTTTGTATCAATTCGTTAACTCGTTTAGTTTTACCTGGCTAAATAATTGCTTTTGTATTTATTATGAGGTTAGAAGGCTGAATACCTTTGAGTATAAGCATTGATTATGAAGTATCTGATGATTGGTAATGTTTTATCCACGATTTCTGATTTATCGTTGAATTCTTTTAGTTTTTATCAATTTATACTTGTTACGGGCTTTTGTATGCGACCTATCATTCAACTGGATCTAGTGATACGGACCAAGTAATCTAGAGTCTGGGATTGCTCTCCATATAGTAATTTATACATCTAGAATCATAGGATCACAATAGTTGTCCTTCAAAATCGTGCTAAAGATTACCTTCTGGCTTAACTATTAATCGGTAATATTGCCCTTTATGTATTGAACAAGTTTGACTACAGGTGTAACCTAGATAGATACAACAAAAATCCTTCTGATTCCCTTGAATAGTTGGACAAGTGGACTACTAGTGTATAAATTATCGTTAAGCAGTAAGTGAGTAAAGTCTATAGGAGCTAGGGTTTAACAAGATCATCATTGCTTTAATCCCTAAGTTAGATTATAATCATCAAATAAGGATGCTTTATGCGGACGCTTTAATTGTGACAAAATTAATGTGTATAGGTCTTAGGATGATGTAACGCCTAAGTCTTAAGAATGATATGCCACCTTGAGAGAAGAAATTATTGCACTTAATCAACAAACCAATGTTCTAATCCGATTAATAATGGTTAATACAATTTTCTTACATTTGGCTCGACCGCTCTTTTATCTTCTATAAATTTACTTGTGTGGGTTAAAGTGCCTTGAATTGATTGTAGTCACCAACCAAACCGTGCCAGTCTCTTAGGCTGAAAACCCCCCTTTTTACCCGTTAGAATTAGGATTAGGACTGACATAAGTTTAGAATATAATAGAATTAACATAGATTAGATAACCAAGATATTAATAAATTGATAGATTTAACATCGCTTTAAGTGTTCGACACCTTACTTACCACGGAACTACTACCAATCGGGTACACTGCCCGTTAAAGTGTTGTTTTTGGTTTAGTCGGCAAAATATAAATTTAAAACTTGAATCATAAAAATATACACCACACAATGACACTTCACACATACACCACAATATACTTACACATAGTCACAAACCAAAATAATAATTAAAAAAAATCCTCACTTTCCTTAAATTTCATTTAATGATGCATACCACCAAAAAGGGACCAAAATGCAATGCACCCCCACATATGGGGTTCGCACGTTGTCATGCTTGGTGGTGGTTGTTCGCGCGTGACCATAATGTTCAGTCTTATATTACCCATGCGTTTCTTTAATTTTTTTTAGAACAACAAGTTAGTTGTTAGTGATTCGATCTCACATTGACATCTAATTAGGCAGTATGCAAGACTCGAACCTTCGTCTTAGGAGATAAAGCACAAAGCACACTTCTTTTTCGCTCCTGAAAGAAAACCCTCATGGTGAGGCTCGAACCTGAGACCTCTCACATGTGCTAATAACTTTCTCAAGGTTACCATTAGTGACCATCTGAGCTAGCTCATATGGTTCATTACTTTAATTTGACGTATAATTTAACTATGGAGGTCTAAAAATGTCACGAGACTAAGATAATTTTAATGTTTAAAAGATCTCAATTTTCTTTTAAATACACATGGTCCAATGAAATTATGTTTCTAGTACTTGGTTAGTTGACTCATCATCACTGGCGGAGCTTCATGGAGACAAAGAGGGGTTGTGGGTCCCCCATAATTTTGTAACATAATTTAATTTTAAATGATTTTTATGTAGTAACTTTCATTTTTACATTTTAGCCCTTCTATTCCATACAACTTTTCTTTTTGGCCCTCCCACAATAAAATGCCAAACTCCGCCATTGCCCATCATAAATGAAAATAATCGTTTCAAATGAAATTGCATTTTTTTCATTATTTCCCTTATACTACAATTAAAAGGGTATATACATCCAGTAACTGGATATGACACAAAAAGATACTCAACTTATGGTTTGTTTCCAATCAAGGTACTCAATTTTTTTTGCACGTAAAGGATGCCAACTTTTTTATTTTAGCCGATTCAGGTTTTTTGTCGACTCTCGTTAAAAACTAACGGTTAATTTAATCATTTCCCTAAATGAATAATATATAAACTTAAGGGTTTTTTTTACATTTATTCAATAAAATAAAAATCAAACCTTCTTGTAGGAATCTTTTCAGTATTTGTGCCACAAAATTTTATAATGTTGAAACCACGCAAGAATTGGTAAATCTTTTAAGTAACTCCGTAAAGAAAACCATAAATGAGTTCTCAAAAGTATTGTTGGTTGTTGGTTGGCCCATATCAGGGTGAAGATAATCAATAACCTAGCTAATTATCAATGATGGTTACCGAATATCACTTGAAGTCGTGTGATCACTTTCCAAAGAAGATTATTCGACCCTATGTCTAGGTTACACAAATACCTCTTTGGGATAAAACCAAGTGCTTGTTCTTGTTTTAGGCATAAATAAAGAACCCTTCGCCTTTAAGTGTTTATGTTTTATGTGTGTTTTTCCATGCAATTGTGATCCCTATTTATAGGGGATTTACTCAAAACCTAGTCAATGGAATTAATGAGAGATTACTGGCCAATTAATCTCTTCCATAGTTATCCTCCGTAATTTTATGAATTAGTGGTTACATGACCAAATTAAATGTGGTCATTTAATGCAGTCAAACCTGCAACTTAAATAGGCAAAAGT